>MU223622.1:557067-589107 GCA_018584345.1 Thuja plicata
TAAAGCTAACTATTATTCTATTCACTTAAGCTTGTCATTTGTAGGTGCATAATAATTAATATGTTTTATTAATTATTAATTGCACAAACCTAGCTTTCTCTGGCTTTAGGGTTTCTCACCTTATAAGTCGCTTTTGTAATTATTGTACTTACTTTTTTGGGAAATATAATTCTCTCTCACTCCGCTGAGTTTTTCCAAACCCTTGCCTCTCTCTCTCACAGGTTTCATTTCAGCTTCAGGTATTTTGCATGCAGGTGTTCTTGGCGTTCTGTGGATTTGTGTTTCTCAAATCCTATATATATATATATATATATACACACACACATATATATATATATATATGTATATATATATATGTATATATATATGTATATATATATGTATGTATATATATGTATATATATATATATATGTATATATATATATATATCCACCTTTTCTCAATTTTCAGTTTAATTTTGATCATAGGTCGACTTAGTTTCAAATAGTAATTAATTATACTCTTGTGCTAAAGAAATTTCAAATTGTACACCCAAAATATGTATGAAAGAACATTCCCCTAGGTCATCATAGTCACTCTTAGATCTTACAACTCCTTTACCTCCACCATATCAAAGGACCACTCATTGTTCTATTTATCAAATTAAAATATGTCGTGTTTCAATTTCAAGCAAAAATATCTTCCCAAAGCATATACTCTTAAAGAATGAATCTCAAAAGATTCAAAGAAAATATACCTACAACAACCATGGTTGCTAATTCTAGTGCATTGATGTAGCCATATTAAAAACAAATTTGAATGCCTTTTTGAAAGACAATTTTGATGAGTCTTGCAATTTCTATATGTAGAAGACATTAAAAGTGATCATTTGTATGATGCCACACCTAAAGTGTTGCAAACTCACTTGAAAATGCAAATCTACTAGTGGCAAAAAAAAATTATGAACATATTAAATTTCCACTAAACCAATTGAATTACAAAATTTGCAGGGAAAAATAAAACATTTCTCATCAACAACCCTTGGCTATGTTGGCATAAAAAATGGAAGCTCAAAAGAGTTGAACTCAAAGAGTCCAAACTTCATAAAGAAATTTATTTTTAAAAATTACTTTAAATATTTTAATTAAAAGACTTAGAAATATGAAATGCCTCAAATGGGAAAATCCACATATATTGCTACTCTATTTTCCAATCACCGGCAATGCACAGTGGAATACAAAAATGGAGACACAAACACGCATGTAGAGATATGCAACATTTCTTTTCTTGCTTTCAATTTAATTAGAAATGAACATTTCAAAAAAAAATACAAACTATAGATCACAATATTGATCACTAAAACTATCTTGCAATGATTTGGAGCTGCACCCAAATGTCTAGAGCTACTTAGAGATCTCTTCAACTACTATTCACTTATAGCTAATAAATGCATGGAGCAATCACTGCTATCTCTATACAAAATCACAAACACATTCAACTATTGATTATGCCCATTGGCATTCTCTTTGTCTAGGTTTTCCAAAAAATTATTTTTTAAAAAACTTCTTTTATAACATAATTTTAATAATAAACACTCTTGTTTATTATATATATATATTTTTTATATATTATTATTTTTTATTAATTTTCTTTTCTGTTGAAAATAATTAATTTCCCAGACTGTATTATTTTATAAAAAGAACAGCAAGCTTATTATAATTTTTTTATTAACTTTTTCCAGCAATGATAATAAGCTCAATTTTTCTTTCTTTTCAAGAACAAATCTATTAAGCTATATTTTAACATAATAAGACATTTTTTTTTCAATAAAAATTCTAAATAAAACAAAGAGGGATTTTCTTTCTTTTTTTATTCAACATGCAAATTGACAAAAACAAGAAGAATTTCTAATCTAATAATGATTTCTTTATTTTTTTCCAAGAAGAGTTTTCTTTCATTAAAGCATGCAAGTTAACTCATTTAACTTGTTTTCTTGTAGATCTAATCCCAGTTTTGACATGCACATGATGAAGGCAAGTTTTCTACTTTTCAAGGTGAGACAAACACAGATCTGAGAGTTTCAAGAAAAATTTTACACAATAACAAATTCTTATTCAAAGAAGACATTTTTTCTCAATTTCAAACACTAAGAGCAATTTTGAAACATAATTCTTCCACATGAAAACCCTAATGCCCAATGTGCATTCAACACCCAAAAATGAAACCTTTATGCCCACAAGCATAGATCTGTCACGCAAACTTGAAGGAAAACACAAAATTGAACCAAGATCATAATTTCTCAATTTTAAATCCATAAACCACACAATAATCAAACAAGAAAGTAAGATTCTTGTCAGTATCCAAATCCAAATCCATATTAGGTCCAAATCCATACCCTAAACCCATTTTTGTTCTAAAGAATGTCAGTAAGATTCTTGTCCATCTTTAGAACAAAATAAGGGTTTAGGGTATGGATTTGGACCTAATATTATTTCCCCTCTCTTACCATTGAGATATTGTGATAGGGCACGCTCACTCCTGCCAATTTAGGGAAGACGTAGCCCGGTACTTGCAAACCTGTCATCACAAAGATGAACATACATGCATATAATATAGAAAACAATGGTTGAGACTATTTTATCGTGTAGATCTCGCCAAAGCAAGTAACTGCAACTCTGTCCTATACCATACCAAACACATCAGCCAGTAATACAAAACACATGCATATAGAAATAGGGTCACTATCGTTAGAAAACCACAATCCAAATGAAATTCTAACATATTCATAAGCATCATGAAATAACCATGAGCCACATGCGAGAAAATGATATAATACAACTAAACAATGGATCAATATCATAATAAAAAGTAATACATGAATATCCTCAATATCACTTGAAATAACTAACACATACATACAAAGGTCTAAATGAGTTTGAAAATTGAAACATAAATATAGACTAAGGGGTAGGTATTGCATCCTCCTCCCCTAAAACTAGGCTTACTCCCGAAAGTCGATAACTAATCTAGTAAATAATCAAAAGGGATTCACACCGTAGTGCTACACCCCCTATTAATTAGGATCAAACAAGAAGATGCACATCCATGTTTATATCGAATGGAAATTTGGACAGTTCATGCAATCTTACTTAATGCAACACTCATGCAAACATATAAATTACATAATGCATTTCATTCCCACATACAATTACACTGCAATCTCTGCGATGTCCTCCCTTATACATACTATCAGGGGTCCTTACCGAACATGATAGAAACAATACTTATCACAAAACATGGCTAACAACACCAAACATTCAAAATAGCCACCGTATAAGTCCAAGGAACACCCAAGTGGGAGAACTTCCAAAGTTCAACATTAAATAAAAAAATGTGCAATTCCAACAATAAATCAGATGTGACTAACACCACAAACTATATAATGAAAGGAGATTTGGGTGACTAATCCAGTCATAAGAAAATTCAAAAGGAATTAATGTTGACCACATACAACACAACAAGATATCAATCAACCAAAATAAATCATCAATATAAGAAAAACATTTCACATAACAAAGGCTATTCACATAACAATATAAGAAAGGCTATTCCTGTCTGGGTTAGGTTTCCTGGCCTACCTCTGGAATACTGGAATGAGGGATTCTTTAGAGGATTAGCCTCGTCTTTTGGGGGAGAACTCATTTCGGTTGACCCCATGACGACGGCCAAGTCCAGACTTGTTTTTTCTAGAATCTGTGTCAATCTTACCCAGTTTGAAAATCTACCCTCAACTATTAATATTAACTCTAAACTGGGGCAATGCAAACAAGAGGTGTCCTTTGAATCGCTTCCATTTTCTTGTTTTGTTCGTCACAAAATGGGGCACTGGGCTAAACATTGCCCAAAAAAAACTCCTAAGGTCTCTCTGCCAGCTGTGACGGAACCAAAAAGACAAGTCTGGAAAGAGGTTAAAGATGATAACAGTAGTAACAATGAAGCATCGAAGGAGAAAATGGAGTCTAACACGACTCTTGTATTGGAGGAAGGGGAAATTACTGAACCGGTGTCACATGTGTCAGCCTCTGCTGAAGTTTCAGAAATGGCGGTTGATCTTAACGACAAAATCCAGAAGACCCTTGTCCCCTCAGAGAACCCTGAAAAATTTGGTTGGCTTGGGTGTTTCTGATGAGGAATCAGCTCAAATGGTGGTGATGGTCCCTTTTCAAGAAGAGGTCTCTAGTCTGAGAAAACCAGAGGATAAAGTTACTGTTGAAAATCTTAAATTTGAGGAAGATGATTCATCCTCTGTTCCTGATACTCTGTCAGGGTCCAGTGATGAAGAAATAAATGCAAGTGAAGAACCTATGGATGGGAAAGGACCCTGGACTATTCAAAAAGGGAAGAAGAAGAATAGGAGAGAGAAGAATAAGGATTTTTCCACTCCAGGATCAAAGGGAGTCACTACCCAAAGTAAAGCTGATGGAGGACACAAGCTAAAAGCGGATGTTGGATCCCACAAAAAGACCCAAGGCAGACATTCCAACAGAGAAGTCAGAGAGAGAGAAAGCAAAAAGGATGTAGCGGATGGTAAGCAACTTACCATTCAGGGTATCTGTACTCTGGTTAAAAAATGAAGTACATATCATCGAATATAAGAGGGCTGAATGCCCCTCATAAACAAGACATTCTCAGGAATTTAGCTAGAGATCACAAACCTGATATAATTTTTATTCAAGAAACTAAAATGAGTAAAGAGAAGGTTGAAAAAATCAGAATTTTTAAAAATAATGGGGTGGCTGGTATTAGCTTTGAAGGAGCCTCGGGTGGGGTTGCTATCTTTTGGAACTCGAATAATGTGAGAGGTTTTGTGGTTTTAGAATATTTAAATTTCGTCAGTTTAAACTTCTTCCATTTTAAGATGGATTTTGAATGGGTTGCTACTACCATTTACACCCCAACTCTAAAACTGGTAGATCTCTTTTTTGGAGGAAAATTGAAAACCATAGGAGAGTTTTTTTGGATATGTCGTGGCTGATCATTGGGGATTTCAACTGCCCTCTAAGAGACAATGAGAAGTTTGGCGGAGTGGGTAACCAGAATATTTTGGAAGGTAGAATGGATCTTATGGAAATCATTAATAAACAAGCTCTTTTTGATATGGAGCTCCAGGGTGTCAATTTTACCTGGTCTAATAGAAGGATTGGCCAAGACCTCATTCAAGTTAGATTAGATCGGGCTCTAATCAGCGGCTATTGGCTTAAAAAGTTTGGTTGTACGCTATCTTCTCTCTCGAAGATTGGATTGGATCACTTCCCTATTTTCTTCACTGCTGATCCAATTATTAAACAGGGCCGCCCGCCCTTCAGGTTTGAAAAAATGTGGGTGGACCATCCGGAGATGGAACAGAATATTAAAGACTGGTGGAAGGTTAAAATTCAGGGTACTGCTATGTTTAGAGTTGTTAAGAAACTTCTCAGTGTGAAACAAAATGTTAAGACTTGGAGCAAAACAGTTTTTGGTGATATTTTTAAGGCCAAAAGTCAGCTTAAAAAAAATCTTGATATTATTCAGGAAACTATACAACATACGGGTCTTACGGTGGAACTTAGGGATAAGGAAGAAAGCATCCTGGCTAAGACTCATAATATTATATCCAAAGAAGAAGATTAATGGAGGCAGAGATCTAGATATATTTGGCTCAAACCTGGAGATAAGAATACTAGATTCTTCCATTTATCTGCCTCTAAACACAGAGCTTCTAACAGAATTTCAAATCTCAAAGTGGAGGATAAGGAAGTTACCAGTGATAAATAAATTTCTGAGGCTATGGTTACTTTCTTCTCTTCTTTACTATCCAAAGATCCTAATCTTGACATGGAGAATCAAAATGCTCTTCTCGATAATATTCCTTCCATTATCAATGATGCTACTATTCGTGCTCTTGTGGCTATTCCCTCTCAGGTTGAAATCAAGGCGACGGTCTTCTCTTTTGAAGGTGACAAATTCCCTGGCCCAGATGGGTTTCCTATGTTTTTTTTCCAGAAATTTTGGCATATTTTTGAAATGGACATCTGTAATGCGGTGAAAGAATTCTTTGGATCGAAATCTTTGCTTAAAGAAATCAATGCGACCTTCTTGGCCTTGATCCCTAAGAAGACTGGTGCTGATTCGGTGGATGCGTTCAGACCTATTAGTCTTTGCAATTCTGTGTACAAAATCATATCCAAAGTAATTACCTCTCGTTTGATATCTCTTCTGCCCCAAATTATCTCCCCTCAACAGAGTGGATTTGTGCCTGGCAGGCAGATTCTTGATTCTATTTTGAATGTTCATGAGGTTATCCACTCTACCCAGGTCTCTCTTAACTCTGGTTTCTTTCTTAAGTTGGACCTTTCAAATGCTTACGACCGGGTCGACCAGGATTTGTTGATCAGAGTTCTAAGATCCTTTGGTTTTGGTGAAATTTTCATTCAATTGATTTATCAACTCATTAGTACTTCTATTGCTGCCATCCTGATCAATGGTTCTCCTTCAAGGTTTTTCAAACCTACCAAAGGTTTAAGGCAAGGCGATCCTCTTTCTCCTATCCTATTTTCTATCTTACCTGAATGTTTGGGGTGCCTTTTTCAGAAGCTTGCTGACATTGGGTCTTTTAAGGGTCTCTCCCCCTCCTCGACCTCTAGACCCTACTCGCATGAATAGTTTGTGGATGACACTATCCTCATGGGTTTCTCTTCTATACAGGAAGCCAGGACTATCAAAACTACTCTTTCTACCTATTCCCTTGGGTTGGGTCAATTCGTCAATTGGGATAAAAGCTCCTTATATTTTATTAATACTCCCGAGGACAGGCAACACAGAATTGCAAGAATTATTGGGTGCAGAATTGAGTCCTTTCCTGCTACCTACCTTGGTCTCCCTCTTGGTCTTAAACCTCCTGATTCTTTCTGGGGAGGTATTGTTGATAGATTTAATAGGAATTTGGTTGGTTGGAAAGGAGCCATCCTGAGTCAAGCTGGCAAACTTCAACTTCTCAAGGCGTCTTTACAAAGCCTCCCTGTCTATGCTCTCAGTCTTTTCAAGATCCCTAGTAAATTTGCAGATATCATTGAGAAAATTTAGAGAAATTTCCTGTGGTCGGGTGTCGAGGAGAAAAAGAGATTAGCCTTAGCGGCTTAGGATAAGGTCTGCATTCCCAAAAAATGGGGAGGACTGGGATTACGCCCTATAAGAGCTACCAACTTGGCCCTGCTGGCTAAATAGATTTGGAGAATTTTTGGTGTTAGAAGAGAATGGAATGATATTATTCATAAAAAAATACCTCTTCTCCTTCTCCCACATTTTAAAATTTTGGAAAACCGATCTGAAAGTGCAAGGATCTTTTATTTGGAACAATATTCAGAATGCGAAGGATGTGGCTTTTAAGGGGGCCAGGTGGTTTTTAGGTAATGGTAGAAAAATTCATTTCTGGGATGACTACTGGATGAAAAATTATCCTTTAAACTCTGTTATTGCTTTTCAACCCTTCATTAATCAGTGTATTCAGAGACATGGAGCTATGGTCAGGAACTACTGGAGGAATGGCTCGTGGATTGATTTATCCATTTATGATGAGTTGTTAAAACCCTTAATGTTGGATCTTTCGATCTGGAAGGTTAAGAGCTCTAATGAGGATAGGCTCCTTTGGAGAATTCTTCCTTCTGGAACCTTCATGGTGGCATCTTGCTCGGAGCTATTATTAAAGCAACTGAACCCTCTCCCCTTTTGGGCTCAGGTTTGGGACAATTCTTTAATTCCTAAAATTAACATCTTTTTCTGGCTGGTTTTGCAGAACAAAATTCTTACCATTGATAACCTCCATAAAAGGGGAATGGTGTTGACTAACAGATGCTTTCTATGTAAAAAAGCCGAGGAAACTGTTTATCATCTTGCCATAGATTGCAGTTATGCTTGGGAGGTTTGGAATGAATTATTACAATGCTAGGAGATTAAGTGGGTCTTCCCCAATAAAATGGAAAACTTTTATATCCAATGGCGAAAAGTGATTTCCCCCATTGATCAACATCTGTGGAATTTCATTCCTCCTCATGTGATATGGCGATTATGGAGAGAACGCAATGACAGAGTCTTCAGAAACATTGAACTTCCTCCAAAAGTGGTTGCTAAGAAAATAAAGAGAAGTATAAAGGAAAACTTCAAGGCTTCTTCTAGAAGAATGCTGGATTATAATGCTGGTGATATGGGTTTGAGAAATATTATCCATAAACATCATCCTAGGGAGAATGCTATCTGGCTTTCCCCTCCGCCTGGGTGGATAAAACTTAACTTCGATGGCGCTGCTAAGGGTAACCCAGGCCCAGCTGGCTGTGGTGGCCTCATCCATGATGACATGGCTAATTGCATGGCTGCGGTGGCCCTACCTATTGGGGTTCAAACCAATCACATGGTGGAGGCTATGGCCCTTCTTCAGATGCTAAAACTTGTCAAAAAACACATGGCACAGAAGGTGTGGATTGAGGGAGATTCACTTAATATATTAAAATGTATTAGTGACAAGACAAAGCCATCATGGACAATCAAGGAAATCATCGAGGAGGCCAAAATCATAATTAATTCCTTTAATCAAGTTATTATTTCTCACGCCTATAGGGAGGCGAATGGTACTGCTGACGAGTTGGCCAAATTTGCAGTTAATGCCAGGGACATCGTGATTTAGCACGATTATACAAATCTGACCGTTAATATCAAAGCCAAGTTGGCCTTCGACAAATTCTGAAGCATGAGGGTAGATTGGGCACACCTTGAGAAAATATGATGATTAGACACATCTTAAAAAATCAGAGGGAAATGATGACGGAAAGTGGCGTCTTTCCCAAGAACACTAAGCATAGACACGAGCTAACCCTTGTTAATTTCAAAGTTTCCAGTTTTCAGAATTACTGTTTCCTCTCTGTGTTTCCTTTCTTTTCTGAGAACTGTGTGATCATGGGAGGAGGGCTTAACCGCAAAGAGTCGAAGGACTGTGTAAAATGGAAAAAAATTCTGGAGGCCTAGGAAATCCTTGAGAAGGGTGGTCTTACTACTTACATGGAAAGATTGCATGGGGCTAAAGACAGTGCTACTAAATTATTTGTGGACTCGTGGAAAAATGGGGAGGTGACCATAGCGGGAATTACAGTTAATATCACGGAGGATTTCGTAGCTGAGATCTCTAGGCTTGGCACGAAGGGAATTAAGTTCTTTCAGGATAGCAAGGTTTCCTGAAAGGCTATTCGGCGTTTTCCAAAGAGTAAGGAGGAGAAAAAAAGTCTTGTTAAAGAGTCTGGGGGATGCTATGATGTGGATTTGTTCAAAGACATTTGGGCTACTGTTATGGTGGCGATCATGGAGTATGTTACACTGGACGGTAGGTTCAAAAGAGCCCATTCTTACCACTTTGTTCTGCTCTGTCATTTTCAGCATAAAATTAGGGTCTCTGTGCTTTTCTTTATTTTACAATCTCTCCGCTCTAGCATAGTCCAGTATAAGAAGAAGGAGAAGAAACTCATTCTACATGAAGGTTCGATCCTTTTAATTGTAGAATATATCAAGAAGACGGTTAGGGATAGCCCTGCCCTTACCCCATCCAAGTCTGGGTCAGGCAAAAAAAGAATCAGGGATGGAAATGAGAAAGACAAGAGTTCTACAGGAAAAAAAATTAAGAAGGAGAAGGAGACTACCATGGATACGGATACCTATGCTGATAGTCTGGAAGGCTATGACAATATGGTTGATTCTACAGAGGAAGATAGTTACTCTGCTTCCTTGGTTTTGAACTCTGTTTTGGGGGAGAATGATATCACGAATGAGGAAATGATGGGTTCTATGGACAAAGAAAAAGTTTTGGATTGCAGAAAAAATAGAGAGGATAAGGAGGATGAGGAAGGTCAGAAGGTGCCTATTCTGGTTGAGTATGATAGTTCTGAAGACCATGATGTTCCGATCTCGCCGAAACTTGAAGTGGTAATGGGTTGTGATCAAGATACTCAGAAGGAAGCTACAGAGGTGGAGAACATTTCCCCTATCAAGGAGTCGACTTCACTTGTGAAGGAGACAGATAATGTCCCTAGTAATTCTCAGAACATTCCTTTTATCAAGACTGTGGACCTACAGGAAAGAAATGTTCAACTGCTAAAGGATGACATGGATGATAAGATTGACCCTCCTTTTGGGGTTCTCCAAACAGCCAAAGCTGCCTCTATGTACTCCTTTCAGTTAATGAAATGGGTGTTCTAGGAGATCAAGAACCTACACCTTAAGTATCGTGTCATTGTTGCTAAGGTGGATACTCTGCAGAATCAGATGGAGTCTGACCTTAACACCAAGGAGGACAAGATGACTAATAATGATGATAGTAATGTTTTGCAGTTACAAGCCAGAATTGATACCCTGGAGCATACTATGAAAAAACATATGCATGATTACAACAACTTTATGGGCTCGGCCATGGATTTTTTCCTGACCATTAAGGCTGAGCTAGATACTAGGTCGCCAGGTAACAAACCAGAGGACATCACTGAGAACCTGGAAGATGAAGGACCTAGAAAACGCACTAGATCAGCTCGAAAGAAGAAAATTCATGACAGAATCCAGGAACTCTCTGAGTTCAATGCTGCGATGAAGAAGATATCTGAAGCAAAGTAGGAAGCCGCTGAGGCTTGTAAGGAGCTAGTCTAGCGCTCTGGTTTCTAGGTTTGGTGGTTGGTCTTTTTTTGTGGTTTTTCTGGCTTCTGGTTCCTTTCCTATTTTTTGTTGTTGTTAGCTTTCCTGCGTTCTGGCTTCCAGTCCTGTCTCTTTTTGGGGTGCTTCAATGTTTTATCTCTATTTCCAGCATGTAAGGGGTTTCGGGTCCCCATTTAAAACCTGTTTTTCCTGCAATCAAAAATATTTCACATAACAAGGTGACTAGGGTTAGCCACACTCAAGGGAGTAGTCGCTTCACGATATACAAGCTCTCTCATGCTAGATGCGTTAGAGTATGCACACAATCACTCAAGGAAGGCAATTGTTATATTTCTAACATCATCTTTATGCAACTTCATGCAATTATGAATTCTACTATGTTACTAACATCCACATTTAATCAATCATTTGAAAGATGCTACACTTAGGATAAGAGTTCTACTATGGATGCAATACATAATTTACTTGGGGACTTAGGTCCTTTACCCAATCAATATATAATAATGAGGTACATTTCTCAATCTGTTAATGCACTCCTAAAGAATGATATATATTTCTAAACAACGCACAATGTATTGAACAAGCAAGAATTTACTTTACAGTTTTCATAATCAATCATATTCCTCAAGCTAATTTACAACACTCACACAATACAGCTCATATATCTCAATTAAAGTCAATTTAATACAACATGCAAGTCTAATCATACACGATCAATAACATCACACTCATAGGGCAAGAAATAGGTCACTCAAGAGAAAGAAAACACGCAACAAGGAGTTCTTCAAACTAGGACTCCATCACCACAACATATCACAAACAACATACATCAACTATCATGCTAAAATAGAGGAGGCAGTCAAATGACCATCACCAAGTCTTCATACATACAAACCACACAAGGCCAAAAGAAAAAAGCCATCTACTCACTGTCAAAACACTCCTATAGATGATTATGAACTTCATGAGCAACGACGAGACTAGAGACCCTAGATTTTCAATAACATATCTTAGCACAATTCAATCCTCAATAAGTATCCACCTATAACAACCAAGACTAAAAATCACTCCTAAATCAAGTGGGATGAACCACATACATGAAAAAGAGATCATGAACAATGACTCTCAAGACACGAGGAGACATGTGCTAACATGCACTACTAACCATTCTAATGTGAACACAAATTTCCCAGAGCTCCTAGTGTAGAAACGTGGGCTCTGATACCAAGTGTAATGCCCCACCAGGGAACCCAGGAGAACTAACCTAAACATGACACTAAGTTAATAGCATTTTTTTTTAAATGTTTACAAACAATAATGATAACAATGCAGAAGCAATGCAATGAAGTACATGACATATGCATAAGTACAACTCAACAAAGTTACAATTCTCGAGGGTTCCTTAACGCAAAATTACTTAAGAAAAATAATTTACGAATAACAACTATAAAGAAATAACATAAATGATACATCAACTAAATCCAATAATAGACATCTCATATAACAAGATATACAACCTAATCAACATCCACTCCACAAGTCGCAGGGTATGCAATAATACAATACAATACATCCTCTAAATGATGTCAACCAATATACATATATGGTTACAAATATACAACTCATGAAATTGAACAAGTCTCCATAAGAATAGGAAGAATAGATACTGCAACAAGGATCATCCAAGCATGAAGAAGAACCGTCGGATCTCAATGGTAATAAGAATCACTACCACCCAACCTCGTAGAACCAAAGGTCCACTCCCACCGTGTTGAGGAGATAATATCAGGCCCACACACGGGAACACAATCTAGAAAGACTAAAGCAGAAGTATAAGGGTAGGATAGAATAAGACACACTAGAGATCCAAGGTCAATACAAAGGTACACCATCCAAAGATAAAGGACATACATAAATTAACCACATGAACCAACCACAGAAACCAAAAGCCAAAAGCCAATGACACAACCATAAAAGGTGAAGCATGACCTATGGAGGAGACTTAGGCTACATTCTATGGGAGTGTCATCACATGGTCATATACTTGAGTTATCCTAGACTGGTCTCTCTGGACCCCGGATCTTCAAGCTTCATCTAGTTGAATTTACCCTAGATTGGTCACTTTGGACCCCGGACTCTCAACATGCAAACTAATCTTGTATTTAATGTTAACCCCAAGTTTTATTATTACATTGTCACTTATTAATAACTTATGATAGGTCACCCTAGACTGGCCTCTTTGGGCCCCGGAACCCTATTGTAAGTCACTCCCCTAAGATGCACCTAACTAACCATCCCCTAAGCTCAAGGTCGTAAATAATCTCATAAATTGGTTCCTACCCATATAGGAACTATTGGTTCTCTATTAACCATAACAACATGAGACATTCTCAAAGGATCACATATCTTGAGTTCAAAAATACTAGGTTCAGGAAGGACAATTGAACCAAAATAACATTAAAGGAAAAATGCACTGGAATCACTCACAAGACATCATGCAACCTCAAACCCCAAAATAATCATACAAAAATAAACTGGCAATAAAATACTAACAAACCCTGTTACAACACCCTATGGGTCAACTAGTCCCAACAAATTCCCGAAAATAACAAAGTTCCATACAAGAACAAGAATGCACTTCACTTCATCAAAGAACCTCAAACACATCATGGCATAATACATACACTTTTAGAAAGAAACAGTCAATACATAGTGTTATACACATCATCAGAATGATCTAAATCAAATTCAATTGTACATAGAGAAACACAATGATAAACAAATTTATAATCTCCTATTATGCAAATTCGCTTATCTTAATAAATTACTAACCAAATATAATTCAATTTCTCGAAATAAAATACACCATAGTACTCTATAGATTAATTTATAAAAACCATATAAATTAATCCATAACATAATTACTAACATTAGACTATAATTACAATGATCATAATAAAAGAAACTATTAATAATAATAACTAATTGTTACATGGTTTTATTACCAAATAAAACAATTAACATATAATATAAAACTTTTAATAAAAATTAAACTATATAAAAAAAACTAAATTAAAATAAACTAATTTAAAAATAACTTAATTTAATAAATACTAATGTTAATTTTTGTAAACAAAGCAAACTTTATAAAAAGTGGGGGGAGGAGGGGGTCTCGGCCCCACCCACAGTCCCTTTAAGGGACGGGCCGCGGGTGCTCTGTGGCCCCACTGCCTTGTGCAGTGGGTAACCGCACAGGCCCTGCGGGCCACTGCTTCGGCAGTGGTGACCTCAGGCCCTGCAAGCCCAATACCTCTGGAGTGGTGTCCGCAGCGCGATACCACAGTGGTGGGGGGTGTGGTGGCCCCCGCCACCACTTAACTAATTTAATTATTTTTTTTAAAACTTCTTTAATAACATAATTTTAATAATAAACACTCTTGTTTATTATATATATATTTTCATATATATTATTTTTTTATTATTAATTTTCATTTTTGATGAAAATAATTAATTTTTGAGACTATTTTTTTATTAAAAAAAGCAAGCTTATTATAAATTTTTTATTAATTTTTTCCAGCAATGATAATAAGCTTATTTTTTCTTTCTTTTCAAGAACAAAACTATTAAGCTATATTTTAACATAATAAGACATTTTTTTTTCAATAAAAATTCTAAATAAAACAAAGAGGGATTTTCTTTCTTTTTTTCTTCAACATGCAAATTGACAAAAACAAAAAGAATTTCTAATTTAATAGTGATTTCTTTATTTTTTTCCAAGAAGAGTTTTCTTTCATTAAAACATGCAAATTAGCTTATTTAACTTGTTTTCTTGCAGATCTTATCTCAGTTTTGACATGCACCTGATGAAGGCAAGTTTTCTACTTTTCAAGGTGAGACAAACACAGATCTGAGGGTTTCAAGCAAATTTTTAAACAATAACAAATTCTTATTCAAAGAAGACATTTTTCCTCAATTTGAAACCTTAAGAGCAATTTTGAAACAAAATTCTTCCACATGAAAACCCTAATGCCCAATGTGCGTTCAACACCCAAAAATGAAACCTTTATGCCCACAAGCACAGATCTGTCATGCAAACTTGAAGGAAAATACAAAATTGAACCAAGATCATAATTTCTCAATTTTAAATCCATAAACCACACAATAATCAAACAAGGAAGGTCAATCAAAAGATCCTAGCTTTTCATATGCATGGAAGATGGAGATCTAAAAGCTAGAATGTTAGTAATAACTGAGAAAGGGGGGTGAATCAGTGGCCTCAAATTTTAATCTTTAAATCAACCCTTTAACTCTTATAACCACTAAGTATTGCTCAAGTTATCTTTTGTCCTACAAGATGAATGCCTTGAACAACTTATATCAATTTACTACTTGTCGGATTGCTCTGTTAAACCTTCTTCTTAATGTTTACCGATAAGCAGTCATCTATTTACCGAAATACAGTAAATATGCAGAGTATATCGATATATCCAAAATGAATTATGTAAGATACAAAACAGTAAAAAAATGCATTATACACACATATAACACATGGATTTTAACTTGGAAACCCTGTTAAGGGAAAAAAACCACTAGGACCAGTACCCCAAATTTTCACTCTTTTGAAGTGAGCCCTGTTAGGAGCCAACCCTGTTAAAGGTTACAAACACACTGTTAGGTGTGACCTTGTTAGATGATTTTACACATATAGGTTGTCACTTAGTATCGGGCATCTAATGCTGTCATCCTTGAATCAACCTCTCTTAGACTGTCAATAGGCATCAGGCATATCCAATGCTACTTTCATGAATCAACCTTTTTGGCACTCTTTAGGACGTACCTCAATATATAGAAGACTGTTAAGTCCTTCTTTGTTAAGAGACTTGATGCTTCAATGGTTAAACTGAAACAATATGACTTGTTTCTAATGCAACTTGAATTGCAGATTTTCAGATCTATTTAAGTACATTACCTCTCTGATCAGTGTATCAATTCAATTCTTTTGTGCTCCACACTTTCAGCTCTGTGATGTTGTGCTCACTGTTCGTCGGTGTCTGCAGAATTCCTTAGCTCTCCTTCAACTTGATTGATTAGTACTACATGAAGTTGTTCTTTATCAGTTTCTCTTCAACGTCCTCTTTTCATTCACTCCCCTTAATCTCTTTTTTATGAATGTGATATAGAGAATGAATTAAGCCTATCTCTTATATAGACATGATATTCATTGTTTGTTGATTCTTAATTCTTGGCGTGAAAAATAATCCAGCCAATTAGATTTAAAACATAACTCCTGATTTGTCTCGTAGTTATCTTCATGTCAACTGTACAAATCATCTTTAAATCAATCACTTAACTCTGGTCGAATAAAATAAAGAAAACAACTAGTTGAGTTTATCTTTAGCTCTTGCCAACTAGAAATTTTATCGTTTGCTGAACTCTCTGTTCCGTTGATCAGCTCTGCAGTTAGTCATCGGTGACAGCTGACAGTTCCGTCGATGTGACTCCAGTTAGCTTCAGGATCTCCGTCTATCGGGCATCGTTGGATTTTTACTCGTCGGGCAACTCTATTTTCAGCTCGTCGGGCATCATGTGATTTTGCTTCGTCGGGCAACACTGTCTTCTGCTCGTCGGGTATCACTGTGATTTTTTTTCTGTCTTTTCCAATGGTGTGCACTCCGTCGGTGTTGTATGTCACTTAGTGAATACTTAACTTTTATGCATTGCTGAAAACATAACCTTCGTTCCATTGATTCTCTGAAGTCTTTGACATTATGTACATGACCGTACAGATGATATCAAGTTGACATAAATGACAATACAAACTATTAACTGATTTAATGTCTTGCATTATCTTCAACTTAACATTATCAAACATTCAATCAGTTACATGTCATCACAGAATTCAAAAGATGAAGATTCTACCTTAATAACTGATGAGAAGAACAATTTCACAAATCCAAACAAGAAGAAACACAAATTTTCCCAAGCCTTCTTAGAAACTCCAACCACCTGATTTCTCCTTCTCTCTGATTAAACAACCTCCAAAATGGCTTTCAATCAAAAGATATAGAAAACCAAGCAATTAGGTTTTCAAAAAGTGAAACCCTAAAAGGAATATAAATTATTTTATTAATAGTTAAAATAAATTCTTTATTTTTAATTTTCACTTAAAGCACAACTCAACTTTAGAATATGAAAACAAAGTCATAATTGAAAATACATGAGAATATTTTTTTAATTAAATAAATCAATTAGCAATGCAACTTAAAGCAATATTCAATAAATCAATTTTACACAATTAATTGAATTTAATATTTATTAAATCTCAATTATTTAAATGAAGACTTAATAATTAAATCAATTAATTAAATATAGGCATTTAATTAATATTTAATTATTAAATAACCATATATTTGATATATCAATGTTTTAACCTTATTATAGGTGCAATACTTAACATTAATATTTACTATAAATATTCATTAAATAAATCAAACTAAAAGCATCATTAAATCAGCTGAAAACCATCTATACAGATAACCCACTGAAACAGACAAACGAATGAAATAGACAAACGAATGAAACAGAAATCCAAACACACACAAACAGGCTCACAAATCCACGTCACTTGACTGATTCAAACACTAGGGTAGTCAGTCAAATTCTTGTCCATCTTTATAACAAAATAAGGGTTTAGGCTATGGATTTGGCCCTGATATTACCATTGAGATATTGTGATAGGGCACACTCACTCCTGCCAATTTAGGGAAGACGTAGCCCGATACCTGCAAACCTATCATCACAAAGACAAACATACGTGCATATAATATAGCAAACAATGGTTGAGACTAATTTATCGTTTGGATCTCACCGAAGCAAGTAACTACGACTCTGTCCCATACAATACCAAACACATCAACCAATAATACAAAACACATGCATATAGAAATAGGGTCAGTATCGTTAGAAAACCATAATCCAAATAAAATCCTTACATATTCATAAGCACCATGAAATAAACATGAACCACATGCGAGCAAATGATATAATACAACTAAACAATGGATCAATATCATAATGAAAAGTAATACATGAATATCCTCAATATCATATGAAATAACTAACACATACATACAAAGGTCTAAATGAGTTTGAAAACTGAAACAGAAAGACAAACTAAGGGGTAGGTATTACACAAGGTTTCCACTTTAAAAATCCATGTGTCAAATGTGTATATGGTTCATTTCTTTAACTTTTTGCTTTACACATTATTAAAACAGGATTGATCGGTAAATACTAAGTTATTTACTGTATTTCGGTAAAGACTAGACTGATATTCGGTAAAGCTTAAGAATAAGGATAAACAGTGAACTCCGAGAAGTATTTATTTGATAACAATATTTAAACGCATACATCAAGATAACTAGAGGTTTATATTTGAGATATAAAGTTTTGGTTGGTTTATTGGATTAATTACGAGCTAGCCTTAGGGAATTGAATCTTATCCTGTAAAAGGCATTTCTAAGTACGAGCAAGCCCTATGGAATTGAAACATTTGCAATTTGTCAAGAAACAAATAGTAGGGAAAATGAAACATCTTGGTAGGGGCCTGTGACTGCTGCTGGTTAACAAACGGTAGCACATAATCCAATCACAAATCAAGATAAATTCCATAGTAATCCACGTTTATCCAATTTTTCTTACTTCAATTAAATGTGAGCTGCAAAACACTTGATTGATTGCAGAGCTGGTCCAAGCTAGCCACCTTAGCAGACATGACATAAATTAGGCTTATATGCCTAACACAAAGAGACTGACATTATTTTAGTGAGGACTATATTTCAGAATAAAAGATAATCCTTCAACTCTACAATTGCTTCACAATTTTGTCATGAAAATCAAATCCATTGAACTTTGTCCATATTAAAGGCGTGCCTTCGAAATTTTGGGAGCAACTGGTGCACTCTGCATTGCAAGAATTAGTAGTCAGAAACAATTTATGTTTTGGAAAAAAGGAATGAAGAACGCATTGAAAAAAGAAAAAGAAGGAATCAAGCCAACCAAAGGAATGCCTCTTGCAGCTCGCTCTTCCAAAAATTTGCATGGCTTGTAAAAACCACCAAATGATTCAGACCACTTCTTGAGACTTGAGTATATGTGCCTCGCACCAACAGAATCAGCCCAAAACATTATCCCACCTCTACAACAAACAAAACAAGACCAGTGAGAATTAAAAAATATTTAACCGTACAGCAATGATATGGAAGAATCTGCCCAAAGAATAATAATGACACTGATCTAAACAAACAAAAAAATTACAAACCTGTATGCTGGAAAACCTAGACCAAGAATAGAAGAGATATCGAGATCTGATGCTTTAATGGCTATTCCTTCATCAAGGAGACGGCATGACTCATTCACAAATGGGTAGAATATCATCCCAAGAATTTCCTCATCGGTAAGAACAACAGGCTATCCATACCAACCAACAAATGTTCAGAAAGGTTATAAATCAGAATATAATCATCCCCTATTCTCCCTTTCCTCTCTCTCTATGTGTGTGCATATGTATATGTCTCCAACAACAAAGAAGGAAGTGCATAGAATTTAATGTTTCCTAAAACTAAGGTGCAAGGTCAAACACACTCCAAATGAAATAAACTAATTTTGAAAACGTATGAATCCAAGGTAATTGAGCAATGATTCTAGGGAGGAAAAGAAATAAGGAGAAAGTAAATGAAACATTAGCTGAAAGGAATGGAAGAATAACGAGCAGACCTTTCCACCAGGCATTATTTTTGTAATTTTAATTGACTGTTCAACAATTTCCTTGACCATGGGATCTGGTCGAGCATTCCTCTTTTCATCATATAAATAGAAGCCTTTACCATTCTTTTCTCCTGTAATATGCTAGCATTACATGTTAGTGATCGAAGGGAAAAATAGCACCATGAAAAAAACAAAGCTGTGCTTGTTTGCGATTGCACGAAGGGAATGAAACAAACTAGAAATTTTGAGTTCATATTGAGGCCCATGTATATTTAACAAAAAATATCATGTACCGTCACGTTTGTTTTCTATCATTAGCTGTGTTAAAGGCGACTTGAAGGTACGATCTGGAAAATCTGAAATAAACATTTTTGCAACCTCTGTAGATACCCCATATCCAACAAGATCTGCCAATCTGCATGCAAATAAACATGATTATAGCTCTCCCATTAAAGAAATCCTAGACCTAAATTATCTGTATTATTGTTTTTTAATTTGACAAACACTCTTTGGGTTGACAAAAACAAGTATATTCACCTGAATGGACCCATTGGCATTCCAAATTTTTTTATAACTATGTCAATTCTGTAGATATCAACACCTACATTTGCCAACAAATGTGCCCCTTGAGTGTATGGGAAGAGCATTCGGTTAACAGCAAAACCGGTACAATTCCCCACCACTACAGGTACTTTCTTTATAATCTTTCCAAGATTCATAAGGTCAACAACATATTGAGGTGACGTTTTCTCTGTTCGAATAATTTCAAGGAGTTGCATCACGTGTGCTGGGCTGCTCGAGTACAATGAAAAATTAAAAGTGCACAATATGTAATAATTTGAAAATAAGTAACCAAAATAAGGCTGCTCAATTTTCAGCATATAGAAAAATGAACAAGTAAACGAATACTCTCACAGTCACCTGAAAAAGTGTGCCCCTATTATACGGTCTTGTGCATGAGTCTTTGCTCCAATTATATTGAGATCAATTGTAGATGTATTTGTGGCCAGGACACAATGAGGCGGACAAATTCTTTCCAAGTCACTAAATATTTCTTGCTTCAATGGGATTTTCTCTATTACAGCCTTTGCAGAGGAAGAGGAACCACCAGAAATTGATCGCAGACCAATGAATCTATTAGATTTATTCTGTAAACTTTTAAACATAAAATGAAGCAAAATAGTGAAGGAAAAAGAACCAAGAGAAAATTTGTTTGCTGACCAATATTAAACAAACAATCAGAAAATTGGATTGTTGAACAATGAATTGATCAGAAATATGTACTCTGTAAACATTCAGTACGTAAAATCAAACAAAATAGTTTGTACAAACCTCTATCACCATATCGACATCTTTAAATTTTTCATAATCTACCACCCCTGTTACTAGAGACATGCTTTTGTTGAATTTTTCTTCTGACATGACTCCTTTCTTTACACGACTCTTTAAATTTGCTGTAACAAAAAAAATGTTATCAGCTTAGATAGTAGGAACAACATGAACACCTTGACGATGTAGGAACTAAAGCAGAAACTAAGGATTAAAAAAACCCAAATATACTTTCGAAGTGGAAATAAAAGGGTGAAACACCAAAATCAAAGGCTTCAAAATTGACAACTTAGAAACCAGGGTCCAAAACAAGTATACCTGAAATTCTATTAAGCCCTTGCTGAAGAAAACTGGCATTTACTTCTTTCAGAACCACAGGAATATTGCTAAGAATAAGAGCTGTAGCTATGCCTGAACCCATTAAGCCTCCACCAATAACAGCTACCTTTTTAATTTCCCTTGGTTTTAACCCCAAGTCAGTTACTCCAGGCACCTGCAATTGTATAGAATATATTTTTTTTTATTGCATTCTATGATAAATACTTATCAATAAAATAGAAGAAACCATATCAGAGGACAAAATAGTCACCCTAGAAGTTGCTCGTTGGCTAAAGAAGAAATGTACAAGGCCTTTAGCAGTATCTGAGAGAACAATGTCAAAAAAGCCCACTTCTTCCTGCAATAGAAATCACCAGTATAGCAAGGTTATTTGTGAGCACTGAGGAATATGATAATGACAAACTGCCTAGGCTTTATAAAACATACTGAAAGTGAAATCAAAACCTCTAAAATAGAAAGATTTTCACTAAAAAAATGAAGGAATTAATCCAAAGCAAATTCAAACTCAGAAAAAGTAGCTCCTAGCAATTGCTCTTTACTGTTAAGAAATAAATATCTTTTGCCAACTTTTCAACAGATATAACAACTAGCCTTATACACATGGCCTTGCACATGGCCTTAAATGGCACAATAACAAAACAAACATTGGATTGTGATAATTCTATATCTTAAGCGATTGAAGAAATTCTGAAAGGAGCATAAAATTCAAATCAGTATAGAATCAACTGATTAGAGAAGACAAGTTCATACAAATTTACAATGATTTCAATTATGACAGCTTGATCTTCTGTGTTACAAACTAAATACATACCTTAAGAACTCCTGCAAAACCTCCTGAAACAATACCCTCCTCAATAACATCTAGACATAGCTGGGGATGCGGCAGATTTGGAGAAGTCCTTTTTGCCTGAGCTCTTGCCAATCTCAAAATTCCGCGAGCTTCTCCAAGTGACTCTAATTTATCAGTCCTCTCAAGACTTTTTATCCAAGGTTTACGTCCTTCTGCAATTTCCAAAGCCCATGTTCTTGCTGTGGTTATTAATTCTCCAGGAGACACAATTGCATCAATGAGTCCAAGTTTCTTCCCCTCATCTGATGTTATTGGTTTCGACAACTGCTTGTAGCAAAAACCATTCTCCAATCAACGACTTCATTAATTTTCAGAAAAAAATTTAAAAAATCATGTACTCCTTGGCGAAAACTCAACTTTTCAATTGTTCCAAACTTATCCAGTAGAATGATCATAAAAATGACCAAGAATTAAAAGGAAAATGATGTTTTGGGTACAAGTATTGAAATATAGATATACTCAGCAAGACTCAAAAGAAGCATCAAGAAACAATTTTGAATCCAATTAATAAATGAAGACGGGGAATACCAACTTACAAGCATCATTTCAACTGCCTTTCGAACCCCTACAAGACGAGGTAGACGCTGGGTGCCTTTAGAAAAAGAAAATTCAGTTAGTTGAATCCAATTTAAAGAAATTGAATCCACTAAAAAATGTAAGGCAAGTGTCACACTAAATGGTTCAAAGCAGAATTTTATAGTGTCTACAACTATGTTGCCGATTCGGGTATAGGTATAGGATATAGGATATGGGTATGGCAAATTTTTTCCCCCTTGGGTACAGATACGGATACATCCATGTGTGTGTGTACATTCAAACATCAAAGTTATAAATATAAAAAGAAGAGTGATACTCATAAATCCATAATTGCCCATGAAATTATAAATAAAATACCTCATATCATATTCAAAATTTGCAAAAACGATAATATCCAAGTCTCAAAATGTCATTACACAATGAAAATTCAAATTACAAGCCATATATAATATCCATATTCATCTTCATCAAAAGCATCAAGGTCCTGGTCAACATTCGGTTCAACTTCATGTATCTTTTTAAATGCAGCCTAGTAGCCAGTACCTCCGCATCTCTATATGGTTCCACTGTCCTTGGCAATGCAAGTATATCTTGGCTATAAAACCTTTGCAACAAAGCAAATGCTAAGAGATGTAAGCGCGTGGTCATCTTGTTACAATGGTCAACAATAATTCATTCCACAATTTTGAGAAATGCATCTGTTGGGTCATGTTCCTTGGCCTCTAACTTGTTCTTACGTTCTCTACCATGTTTGTCCATGCCATCATAAATTTCACCACTAATGCAAGAAAGGTTGAAATTAGGGTTTTTACAGCTTTTCTTGTTTTAAAAATTTGTTTAAAGTTAGTGGGGCCTGTTTTTGGGATCCCACTACACGAAGTTCAGCTAGGTACGCTCACGTTTGTCCTGGGTGTGGCCCAGCTGGAGCCTCAGCGAACCCGGGGGTGAACCCAGACTGTACTGGGACCCAGACATCCCACACCGGAATCTGGAGCAAATATGAAGAACCTGGTATCTTAGGTCTCCAAGGCACAAAAACAAAATAGTAGCGAAGGATGGCCTTCAGAATGTCAAGATCTTAAACAAATAAGCTTCGGAATGCCAATCAAACTGTTGTAACTTGTGTGTAATATTACATGCAGATGCAACATATCACATAATACAATTAAATTTCCTTTCAAAACATGCTACCTTATATACCTCATATCAATTGTTGGGTTTCTCTTGCACTAGATTCTTATCATCAGACTATGATATACAGAAAACATTTTAAAATGGTCAAACTGTAAATTGATACTTGAGTTGCAAATTTCAATATATGTTTACAACATGGTCGCATTATAAGTACATGGAAAACCAAAGCTATAAACTATAAATACATGAGTTTAAAACAGGAAATACATAGTAAATTAAAAAACACCAAAAATACAAATAAAAAAACAGGAAAATACATTCTTTCAACCTAATAATAGGAATTCAATACAGAATTTATATGTATCATATTCAATTAAAATAAAATTGAATTTAAACATATTATAATAAATTTAAAAAATACAATAACTGTATTGAATTTTAAAATTATTAAAGTTTAATAAAGTTCTCAATATCCTTTAAATATATATATATGTAAAAAGGGTACAATATATTTAGAGGACATAAAGAAGAGACAAATATGTATTGTTTGATATTTCCTTAATGCCAGAGATCCAATTGATCTCTCTTTTTCTAAACAACAGAAAGGAAGAAATATGTTAGCGAAAACTAAACTGCAATCTCTTATTACAAGATTGTCATTCTGTCACAATAGTAAACTACATCACCATTAAACAGAACACTAGGCACAGACAACCATTGTAAAATACAACAAAAATATTAAAAAAGAAATGGCCAAACTGCTATGAGTTTGCTGCAAAAACTGTCAAATACCATCAGATTTGACAAGGGTTGCCCCAATAACGAAGTTTTATGTTTTCTCAATACAAAAACATTCTATTTTTTTACAGTTTGACTGGTAAATGAAAAAACCAGGCAACTCAGATCAGAATGGCACGGTGCAAGAGGTGAGTCTGTTAAAACCCACGTGTTTTCACCATGTTCTGTGACCACAATATTGGATCCCTTCTAAAAAATAGTAAGGCTAACTTTACTGCCTTATATCAACTGATCGGCTTCTCTTGCATTGGATTCTCATTATAAGATATACAGTAAACATTTTGAAATGGCCAAACAATAAATTGACATTTGAGATAGAAATTTCAATATATATGTTTATAGACCACCTAAAAAATCCAAAGGCTAGTACTAATTTTCTAAAATACTGTACAATTACAGTATTTCATCATCTTTTTTAATTTTATGAATATATTCAAATAATGAAGAATGATGTAAGGCACACCCGAACATATCTAAGAGAAAAGTGCCAATCCTTACTCATAAATATTAAAATTATATAATGCTTTGAAAATTCAGTGATTCAAACCTTGTTTTTGAATATTGAATAATATTCAGAACTTCAAACTTTTAAGGATTACATACGGCACATCCAAACACAACCAAGAGTAAGGTGCCAACACTTACCACCAAAACCAGGAATAATTCCAAGAGAAAGCTCTGGCAACCCAAGTTGTGCTTTTGGCGTTGAAATACGAGCATGACAAGACTTCACAAACAGAATGAATTGGAAACTTAAGACAGATCATGTAATGCAATCTTAGGAACCTTTGGAAATATACAATAAGAAATTGAGTGCCATTGCTCCATACCATTGCTAATTCTAACCCTCCACCAAGTGCAAGCCCTTGAATAGCAGCAACAGAGGGCTTCTTAGCATCTACAGCAAAACACAGATCAGTGTTAAGAGGCACAAGTCAAATCATTAAAAGCAAGGAAAAATCTTTTCTAACATTTTATGTTCTTAATCGTGCAATGAAATAATACTAACAAGAGAAAAAGGACATGTTTTCTTGTACACTTAACAATATCTTGGAAAACATCTCCAAAGTACAAATTCACCTTCAGGCTTACAATATCAATTTTAGATTTCCAATGAAACAAAAGTTATATTATAAATTAAATACCACATTACCAACCTTCAATTTTTTTGATCATCAAATCAACAGAAACACGACCCAGGCCAGATGTGTCCCCTGTTAGAAAACAGTTAAAAATAATTGAACATACAGAAAATTAGAACTGGTGAAATTATATGAAACAGCAGATTAAATAAATTTTGGTAATAATCCTTCAGAAACTCTTACCAGTCTTCTGACAATCCTGGAGAGCACTGATATCAAAACCACCTGAAAATTTGCCTCCCTGCCCTAGGAGATAAGAAAACAAGAATAGGAAAGAACATATGGTCATTTTTTAGTGTTTCTATTTATGTATGACATGGTGTAATTATAAAAATCAAAATTCCTTGAAATTGAATATGATGTTGACATTATAAGGGCATACATATGGTCATTTTTTAGTGTTTCTATTTATGTATGACATGGTGTAATTATAAAATCAAAATTCCTTGAAATTGAATATGATGTTGACATTATAAGGGCATACATACCAGTAACAACAATTGCCCTCACATCATTTCTTCTCATTGCCTCGTCATACTTTTCCCCAAGTGCACCAAGGACTGTGAAGAAACAAGATAAACAAATCACAAGCATATAGCAATGTTAGAATAGTTACTAAAAATGATCACAAATTATGTTCTTATAGTAAAAGAATACACTGACATAAGAAAAAAACAACACAATATTAAAACATGACATTGTGTTTTAAAAACTAAACAGGTAATAATACAAGAGGGTTCATTAATTAATAATTAGCTGTTTGAATTTTGATTAGTTGAGAGTTGATAGATCATTGCTCTCACTTAA
The DNA here is from genome assembly GCA_018584345.1 of Thuja plicata. NCBI lineage: Eukaryota > Viridiplantae > Streptophyta > Pinopsida > Cupressales > Cupressaceae > Thuja > Thuja plicata. Next base: position 583,472 of record MU223622.1, read on the forward strand.
ATATAATCTCCAATTTCATTTCTTAATTTATAGCAAGTGAAGGTCAAGAAATCTTTTCCTCTTTATTTTATGAGTTTGTGTATTTTCTCCTTTCACGGTTGTAGTTCTCTCTTGAGCAAGTCAAATGATTTACACTAACATTTGCTTTGAATACATATTAAAGTGTGTTGTTCGGAAAGGCATATCAACCTTGCTCCTTAAATTAAATATATAAGAAGGCAGTTTTCGGATTATGGAAATTAAAAACTCAATTTCTTTTCATGGAGTTGATTTTTAACTAAAATAAAAATTCCAAATTATTCAGCATCATTTCCAGGGATGCCTATTGTCTTCACAATTTTGAGCTCTACAATTTTTAAAAAAGGATCCCAATGGCCTTGCAGATCAAAAGTTCTGGACTCTGGAAGTTGAGCTTCCCATATTTGAGATATAAAAACATCAAGACACAAAAGGATTGTAACAGTGAATTAACCTTATTGATCAACTTATGACGTGTTATGATGTGTCATAAGGCATCTTTGAATGGAAATAATGAAAGGCAAAATGGAACGCCCGATTTGGTGAGTAGATAATGATGTGCTTATGACAGAAGGAATATGCAATTTTTAACCAGTGATCCCATCTTGGGCTTTGGGTGTGCATCTTCTAACTAGCTATTTGGGCGCCATACTTTTTGGTGCTCGTAATTTCCATCTGCTGTTTCCTATACTACTGTTTATTGAGTGCTTGTGATGGAGAATTTGGATAGTTGAATTGAAGGTATTGTTACGCTATCATAATTTCTCTAGAGTTGTATGTTGGCGATACTCCCATAAGGGCATGTCCTGGAGATTGTATTGTAACCTTTCTTGGTAGTTATAAAAATGGTTTGTGTTTTGGAGTGTAAAGTTATTCTCTCAAAAGGAATTTCCCCATATACACCTGTGTTATGGTATACATTTATTATATGTTTGTGTTTCTCATTTCTGTACCTGCAAAGATCTAAGATTTGCTAATTACTCTCTTCTACGATTAGTTTGGGAGGCATTTCCACGTACTTTGCTTTCTTTTGCATGTAAAGCCACTATAATTGGCAAGAAATCAACCATTTTGTAGGAGGAAATTCAGCATAACATTTCAGATATATTAAAAATGGTTTCTATGGCAACAATGAATGAGAAGAAGAGCAAGGTAACAGCTTGAAGCGGTATTTTGAACCTGGATGAGAAAGAGGATGAGGATGAGAGGATGGATGTGTTATAATGCCTTTCAGGGCATAGCTGAGCATGAGCTATTGATTCATTTGTTGGAGGGCTCATCTACAAGCATTGCCAGTTGATCTACTCGTGAGGAACAAAAGAAGGAGTGACTGCTGCCTAAGAATCTACAAAATGGTTCTGCTACACTGGCTAATGCTTATGCCCATGCTTATTCTTGTGAGATCCTGAAATTGCAGAAATGCTGGGAACTTGTATAATACATGCAGCTCCTTCTACAAAGAGAAGTTTGCAGCTTCAAGGGGAAAACAGCTGCTGAAAAAGGATCTCTGGCTAATCAAGGGAGAGATTCAAGAAAGGAGGCATATAATGTGCAGGAAACAGGTTCACCATATCCAAATGCTACTACTAGTATAGCTCAGATGGCAACTTAGGAAAATATCCATGTCTTCACAGCCTTCACCTTTATAGTTGAGTCTGTATGCTAAAAGTGTTGAAGCTTTATCAGGGCAGAAGATTTCTTTGGTTTTAGGTTGAAGTTTTGTAGGCAAAGTTGCTAAGGAGCAGGCTTTCAGCAAATGGATGTCAGAATCATGGCATGATCTTCATCTTCCCTCACTGTCTGCTCTTTTGAACAGTTTCATCCTAATACAGTTCAATACAGGTGCAGATAATGGGATCAACGGGCATGGTTTTACAGCAGAATAGGGTTTTTCATCAGCACTTGGTACTTGATACCACTTTTTTGTCCTTGAGCTGGTAGTTCTCCTTGTATTATTTCTTTAAGTACACCTTTAACACCTCCCCTTGGCCTGTAGATCAGAGGAAGAAATTTTCTTAATTCTAAATCAAATCAGGATTTTTATCAAATTGGATCTTGGCAGTGATGGTTCTCGTTGGAGCTATGCCAAGAAAATGTGTTTTTGGACCTCTCTAGGCTGGTCTTCTGTGGACTGTTCTATTCAAATACATTCTCAAGTAGGTGTTTCGCTGTAATATGCAGATATTGAAGGCTTCTCATTCAGGTGCTTCTGCTGCAAATATTTGGGGTGTAACAATCTGATTGCTCCACAAGTGATGGGGTTCAGCTTTGCATTGGGTTTCTAGAACAAAAAAAACACATGAGGAGTTCCTATGGAGGAATCACGGCAGTTTTTTGCACTGAAAAGCTCCAAAGAAGTCAGAAAGGTTCACATGCAAAAGGATCAGCAAATGCAGAATGCTGAGAATGATGCAATAGGAGGTATATTTTTCATTTCTGATATATTCAATATTGTAACATGAGTTTGAAGTTCCGAACCTGATAAATTTACAGTTCAAGCCATGACAGGAATTTCATTTGATATAAATTATTATGTATTCTTTTGTACTTTAAATGTTCATTACAAGTGCTCATTTTTTAACACCCATATAAATTTGTTACAATTGTATGTTTTCAAACACAGCCGCACCCACTTTACCTGCATTTACAAGTTTTAGGGGTTGCACTGACTGTTTTGTACTGGTACCCTGTATACGTAAGATTGCACTGCTTCAGAAGAACATCAAATATTGCGCCATCAATTAGAAAATATGTAGACTTATACTATCTGGTGTATACCAATATTGAACATCATCTTTCCACAATTTTGAAACTTGACATTCATGTATTTTATTTACACTTAGCCAAACCTTGATGCTCTGTGTTTAAAATTTGGCTTGATTTGAAGATTTTTACATTGATAGGAGAAGGGTTCCATAAAATTATTCCTAATACCCTTTTTCTAGTTTTGGAGTTCGCTGAATCTGATTTTTTTAATTTGCCAGACTGTTACTCTAAAAGAGTTCCTTACCATCACCCATTCCTGAGACCCTTTTCTATAGTTTGGGAATCTGACCACACTGATTATTTTTTCAGGGAACGGATGGTTACATTCATCCCCTAAGTAAAATAAAAATAGCTATTGAGTAGTCATCCTTATAATTCAAACCTGTGAACCTACAATGCGTAAGATAGCTAACTGTCAAGCCATACATTAATGAATTCAGCTGACCAGTCTGAATTTTGGTTTAATAAATAATCGACATGGTAGCTTAAATAATACATATAAACTGATAAATTTTAGGTTGATATGCCAAATTTTTAACGATGACAGAATATTTCCTTAAAAGCACACTTTCCACAGACTTTGTACTCCGACCAATCTGAATTTTGGGTTCAATAATTGTTAGTTACAGAAAACAATACTCAAACTTAGAAACGAGGAACACAATCACGGTGTAAAGTATGATAGGATCGGAAAATCAGCCTTGGCAGAACATTCTTTTGAAACAAACATGATATTTACACTACCGAGGCTAAAGTCTCAACTATCAGCAAAGAAGGGCCACTGTTTGAAGAGACAGATGGAGAAGCAATAGAGACTATGCAACATGATAACAATATTAATAGGGATGGATGATTCATAACTCTTGGATTCCTCTTCTGCATAACCTTAAACAACAATTAAAAAAATTCTTAAGAAACATTATTTATGCATGTGGCCAACTTCAAACCCATTACATATGTCTTTAAGGGACAATAAAAGCAAATCCAAAAAACAACTATTTCATCCATTAATTCGTTGAAGAGGGGTTTCAAAAAGAGATGAAAAGTTTGAAGTAAAAACCAGTACATACAACCAACGCATGAATCTGTAAGATAGATTTATTTATCAAATTTTAATTGATATTAAAATCTTGCACGCAATTTAATCTATTGATATCATGAATTGTGGAAATCTCTTATAATTGATATTAAAATAGCTACTTAATGTCACTCTCTCCACGCGACCCTTTTCCTATAGTTTTGGTAAATTACCAATCTGAATTTTGGATTTAGTAAACAATCATCATTATTAGCAAAAAGGTTGCCAAGAGACGTGTAAGTCTAATGTTGATTCGCTCAAAGTTTTACACTGATAAAGGAAAGAGTTCTTTGTGATCCTTTGCTATGCTTTTGCAATTCACTGGTCTGAATGTTGGGTTTCGTAACTAATCGTTGTAAAGCAAAATTCAGTACATAGAAACAGGAAATCGACCAGAATTGAAATTTCCTAAATCAGACGCAACCCGTATCTTAATTTAGCAGTTGCAATTCCTTCTTGCCCACATACAAAAATCAGCCGACTTTTAATAAAATAGACACCGCTGTTGTCAAACCCAAATGGACAGCAATTGTCCAACCCTTATGAAACACTTGCTGCTTGAAAATTGACGGTAAAAAGACCTAGGGCAAATAAAGACTGTCAATCTTTGGCCTAAAATTTCATGAAAGACAGGACCTTACATCATCGAAAAGAACTAATTACTAATAGTTTATAATCCTTACTCGGCTTGGCGAGAGCATTGACAGGGGGATTGGTGATCTTGATAAGAGCGACGCCATCTCTTCCCACTTCCATGGTCACCTCCATTTTTCCCATGACAGCAAATGCAAACCGCAAACAAAAACACACTTCAATTAAGCCCTTGAATCAGTATCCAGTTTGAAGACAGGTTGAGAGGTATCTGATATGTAAGAAATTGCCTCGGTGTTTGTCTTATCCATTCAATCATGCGATTTTCTCGTAATGCTGTATATCCTTTGCAGTTACACTGACGTGTAGGTGACGACGGAGGGTCAGTAAAGTGACAGGTTACGACGGAAACGATATATATAGTGCGTCATGAAAGCCATATTAGTATCACAGAATGCCATCCCAAATTAGCCGTAGCAAAACACCTTGATGAGAAATGGGTACGCCCAAGAGGTGTGGTTGGCCAATTAAGAAAAAGTAAGGGCCCGTTTGGACGCAGGCATACGGAATGTCGGATATAGTCAATTCTAGAATATGCTACAATTCTGAAATATCATATTCTCAAAATGATATCTGGAATATGTGTTCGACCCGTTTGGACGCACCTGGAAGATGACCGAGAAGATGTATTTTCCGCGTTTGGGTGCCACATTTTGGAATTGGAATATGCACTGAATGAGAATTTGTTTTTAATTTCTTTATAACAATTTGTGATTTTTTCAAATGTTATGATGCTTTTCACATTTTGTTCGTGTTTTTGAATATTTATTTTATTTTTGCAATAAAATAATATTATAATATTTTATTTGTTTTTGAATATTTATTTTATTTTTGCAATAAAATAATATTATAATATTTTATTTTATTTTATTTTTTAATACTTATTTTATTTCATTTGTATGCGATTTTGAATATTTATAATATTTTGAAATAAAATTATGTTTATAAGTTTATAAAAATTTTAACATTCTGTATAACTTTTTTATTAAAAAAAAGTCCTATACAAATTTATAAAATATGTAGACCCAAAATACACAAATTTATAAACAAGTCATTTATTTTATTATTTATTTTTTACAAAATGTTGCCAACCCAGCTCAATAGGAGCACCGGTAGGAAAGAG
>MU223622.1:600007-621780 GCA_018584345.1 Thuja plicata
GGGCCCGTTTGGACGCAGATGTAGAGGCCCGTTTGGACGCAGATGCAGAGAACCAAGGGCCCGTTTGGACGCAGATGCAGAGGCCCGTTTGGATGCAGATGCAGAGAACCAAGGGCCCGTTTGGACGCAGATGCAGAGAACAATGCCGTTGCGGATGTGAAAGCGAGAATAATGTCGTTGCGGATGTGAAAAGGAAGGTTAAAACATGGATGCCAAAAATTACTTCAGCCACGCGGACCCGACGACATTTAAAAATTGGCATTTGGAAATTGGCATGCGAGCCCGATATTCCAATTCCACCTTTTCAAGTGGAAGATGGTATGCTCATTTTTTGGGCAAAATTGGAATTCCAAAATTCCAATTCCATCCTTTGATGTCACACACAAACAATGGAGACCGTATTCAGAATTCGATATTCCAGTATATCGCCCGATATGCCTGCGTCCAAACGGGCCCTAAGGGTTTTCTTTTCATGCTTTTTGTGGAGTACATAAGGTTGGGAACCCCAACCTTAAACTCTTTTTGAAATACTAAATTCAATCTTAATCATAAGTAATCAGGGTACAAACCTAAACTTTATTTTAATATTATAATAATAGTTTCATCTAAGATATAAATTCTAAACCTAATTATAATCCTAATCATAAATCTCAATCTCAATCTCAATCTTAATCTTAACCGTAAACTCTAACCCCATCAATAATACTTACCATGATGTAAACTCTAGTCATAACCATAATCTTATTCCTAAACTCTAAACTAAAATTCTAACCCTAACCCTAATCAAAGTCATAACATTCCATAATACTAACCATAATGTAAACCCTAACCCTAACAATAATCTTAATCCTAAACCCTAAACTCTAATCCTAATTGTAACCTTAAATATTAAGCATAATATGAACCATGATATAAGCCCTTACCCTAATCATAATCCTAATCATTAACCTAACCCTAATCTTGATCCTAATCCTAATGCTAACCCTAGCCCTCAAACATGTGGAAAATGTATCAAATAGGACTACAAGCTTAACCTCCGGTTGTGGCTTGCTTAGATTGTAACCATAATCTTAATGTTAGACCATGATCCTAACCCTAAACCTAATCAAAACACTAATTGTAATCCTAACCCTAATCCTAATACTAAACAAGACTATAACCCAAACCTTATGTTAAAAGTGTGGTTGTCGTTGCATCAAAAGATTGACATGTCAATGCCCAATACAACCACTAGACTTATAGAATCCATAGGAGACAGTTAGTCCCTTGTCACAAATCCCGAGGGGAGTGCTAACCATTTTCCCAACAATCTCTCCCCTAGCGTTACATGGGGATTCAAACCTGTGACCAAGCTCGGATACCACTTGTCACAAGTGTGGTTGTCGTTGCACCAAAAGATCAACTTGTCAATTCCTGATACAACCACTAGACTTAAAGAATCCGCAAGAGGCGGTTAGTCCCTTGTCACGAATCTTGAGGGGAGCACTGACCATTTTTCCAACACCTTACACCCAACCCTAACACTAACCATGCTAAAAACCTAAACTCCTTTCCTAACCTTAACCCTAATCAAAATCATAGCCCTAACCATAATTACAATCATTATAAAAACCCTAAACTTAACTATAGCCCTAACCATAATCCTAATCCTAAACCTCGATCCTAAAACAAAACCATGATCTTAATCCTGAACCCTAAACCCTCATCCTAACTCTACTCTAGCCCTAACCATAATCATAATTATAATCCTAATCCTAAACCTAAACCTAAACCTTAACCTTGATCCTAACCCTAATTCTAAACTCTAACCCTAATCAAAACCTTGACTCTAACCATGATGTAAACCCTAAACCAACTAGAATCTTAACTATAATCTTGGTCCTAAATCTAAACTCTAATCTTAACCCTAACCTTAACCCCAATCAAAACCTTAACTCTAACCATACTATTAGCCATGATGTAAACCCTAATCCTAACCATAATCATAATCATAATCATAACCTAACCCTAACCCTAATCCAAATCCTAACCTTAATCAAAATCCTAACCCCAACAATAATACTAACCATGATATAAACCCTTATCCTAAACATAATCTAAATTTTAATTTCTAAATCCTAATATTGACCCTAACCATAAACCCTACACATTAAACACTAACCCTAGCCATAATCCTTAGCTTAACCATAATACTAACCATAACCCTAATTATAATCCTCAATATTATCCTAATCCTAACCCGAACCCTAGCCCCTTATCCTAACCCTAACCCATATCCCTAATAAAAATCCTATCTCTAAACATAATAATGATCATGATGTAAACCTAATCCTAATAATTATCTTATTGCTAACCCTAACCATAATCCTTACTATAATCTTAACCCTAACCTCTAATCCTAACCCTAACCCATATCCCTAATAAAAATCTTAACTTCAACCACAATAATGACCATGATGTAAACCCTAACCCTAATGATAATCTTATTGTAAACCTAACCCTAAATTCTAACCTTAATAACTATAATACTAACCATGGTTAAACCCTAATCCTAATCATAAATCCTAACCCTAATAAAAAACCTAACCCTAACTATAATATTAACCATGATATAAACTATTACCCTAACCAAGATTATAGCTCTAAACTCTAAACCCTAACCCTAACCCTAACCATAATCCACACATTAAACCCTAACCATACTACTAACCCTAATCTTAATTCTAACCTAAAACCTAATCCTAACCCTAACCTGAAACCCTAACTCTAACCATATTACTAACCACGATGTAAACCCTAACTTGAAACTCTAACTCTAACCATAATACTAACCATGATGTAAACCCTAACCCTAAAAATAACCTTATCATAAACCCTGAACCCCAATAATAATCATAACCCTAAATCCCAACCCCAATAGTCATAATACTAACCTGCATGATGTAAACCCTTACCCTAGCCATAAATCTAACACTAACTATAATCCTAACCCTAACCCTAATCAAAACTCTAAGCCAAACATAATAGTAACCATAATATTAACTCTTATCCTAACCATAATCCTAACTCTAAACCCTAAACCATAATCCTAACTCTAAACCCTAAACCATAACCCTAACCCTATCCCTAAACCCTAATACACACATTAAACCCTAACCATAATTCTTAGCCTAACCATATGACAAACCCCAACCCTAACCCTAAACCCTAATCACAACTATAACTCTAGCCACAATACTAACCATGATGCAAATTCTAACCCTAATGATTATCTTATCCTAAACCCTAAGCCCTAATCCTATCTATAACCATAATCCTAACCCTAATAACCATAATACTAATCCCAATGTAAACCCTTACCCTAACCGTAATCCTAATCCTAAACCTACAACCTAACCCAAACCCCAACTACAATAATAACCATAATGTAAACCCCTACCTCAGCCATAATCCTAACCCTAAATCCTAAGCCATAATTGTAACCCTAACCCTTGACCCTAACTCAAACATTAAACCCCAACCCTAACCATTACGTAAAGCCAAACTCTTTTCCTAATCCTAATTAAAACCCTAGACCTAACCATAATTCCAACAATGATACCAACCTTGAACCTAACCATAACCCTAACCACAATCCTAATCGTAAATGCTAAATCATGATCCTAACCCTCAACCCTAATCCTAATCATGAACCTTAAACCCTCATCGTAACCCTAAACACTTACCTAACCATAATCCCAACTTTAATCCAAATCCTAAACACTAAACCCTAATCCTAACCCCAACTCTAGCCATAATACTAACCATAACCCTAACAATAATCCTAATCCTAAACGGGCTAAACCCTTATCCCAACCCTAACCATAATCCTAACTCTAACCTAAACCTTAAACCTGAATAAAAAATTCTAATCCCAACCATAATATTATCATGATGTAAAACTTAACACTAATCATTATCCTAACCATAAGTCTAGAATCATAATCCTAATCTTGACATAAACCCTAACCCTAACCATAATACTAACCATGACTTAAATCCTAACCCTAACAATAATCCTTATACAATAAAATAATATATTAATTTATTTAATGCCTTTCATGTTGTGTTGCTACTGCTACTAGCTTATATATATTTAGAATTTATAAAATACGCGGAGAGATATCATTCCGAGGCGCCTATTTCACTTACGGAAATTGATGAAAATAGGTATCTCAAGAAGGATATCTCTTCACGTATTATATATATTATGTAGTTCCCACCCATACTTTGCTTTTTAGTTTATTTTGTTGAACTCTTTTAGGCCATATTTCAGGTGCTTGTTTATTATTTTAGTGATACTTGATTATGTTGATGTTTGACATCACAAATACGATTTGATTTCTATGTCATGAGCAGTGGATAGTTGTGTGATATCATGAGTTGATAGGTAGATGACTTTGATTATCTTCATGTCGATTATCCGCATATGATGATGTTAGTTATGTTTATGGTTTATATTGACTCCATACTTGCATGTGTATGGTTATCATGTATGTTTTACTTTTATGATTGACATGTTTGATATGGTGCGGGACAAAGTCGCGGTAGTAACTCGCTTAGCGAGGTCCACACGATGTACCAATCTCATCCGTTGTCTTTTTAATGTATATGTGTACATGCTCGTCTTTGATGCAGGATTGCAAATACTGGCCATCAACTTCCCTGAATTGCTAGGATGAGTGTGCCCTATCACAATATCTCAATTGTAAGAGAGGGGAGATAACAATCAAGTCCAAATCCCAACTTAAACCACCATTTGTCTCGAAATAATGGACAAGTATCTATCTGACTACCCATATGAATTCGTCAAAGTGACGTGTATTTCGAAACCCATTCTTGAGCATGATTGTTGCAGTTTGTGTTGGTCAGTTTTGCCTTCTTGTTGCTAGTCATGTAGTTGTTGCGGTTTTTATGCTTAAGTGGATTAAGGTGTTTGATTAGAATTAATTATAAAATAATTACATTCTTTAGAATATTGAAATATTAAGTATTTAGTCATTTAATTAATTAAAATTAAATAAATATCTTTAGTTATTAAAAGGACTTATTTAAAAGCCTAAAGGTAAAGTTTTGGATTTAATTAAATATTAAATTCAATTAGAGAATTTAATGTATAATTGGATATTAAAAATATTTAATTATCGAGTGCACAATAATAATTATAAATTTTAAAGTGTTTTCTTTGTGCAATTTAATTGTAATTTAAATTGGTAAATTAAAATTAAATTATGATTTTTCTTTATTAGAAAAATGAGTTTTGTGGGAATTGATTATTTAATTAAAATAAAAATAAAACAGGATACCTTTTTTCCCGTTCTTATTTATCCTTATGGCAGAGGGACTTAGCAGGTCAATCATTCATGTCAGACAAATTGGAAAGTGGAAGGGTGTCTCTTTAAATGATGAAAATGACCCCCATACACATAATTTATTCACAGATAACACCCTCCTATTTGGAGAAGATTCAATATCTGAAGCCCGGGTCATCAAACAAGTTTTAAATGAGTATTCCCTGGCCTCTGCCCAACTTATCAACCTGTCTAAATCAAAGATTTTCTTCTTAAATGTTTCACAATTAGTCCAGCAACGTCTTCAAAACTTCTAGGGCTTCTCAGTTGGATAATTCCCTTGCCAATACCTTGGTATCCCATTTTTCTCTGGCTTAGAAAAACACCTTTTCTGGGTAAAATTATTTCCGCAATTTCACAACGTATCCTTTCATGGAAACATAAGTGGCTAACCCTTTCAGGAAAATACTAATCATTAAATCTGTCCTAAATGTCATTCCCATATTCTTGATGTCAGTACTCAGTATGCCTAAACAAACAATAGAGGAATTACAATACATTCTTAGGGATTTCTTTTGGGCAGACAATGTATCCGAGAAGAAAAAATTACCTCTCCTTGCCTGGTCTAAAGTCTGCATGCCAAAGTATCATAAAGGTTCAGGGATTAGGGACTTATCTTAACAAAATAAAGCCTTGGGTGCCAAATTACATTGGAAATTTTATCAAAATCCAAACATGAAATGGGCCAAGCTAATCACATCCAAATATCTAGATTCCAATGACAGAGAAAGGATCTTCACAATATTAGTATTACCTAAGGGATCTCTTATGTGGAACTTCATGATCTCCTGTCGGGATCTCATATTACCCTCCATGTCCTGGTTAATTCATGATGGATCCAACGCTCAGTTTTGGGAGGAATCATGGAATGGAAACCCCCTATCCCAGTTAAGGGATTGGTCTCCCTTGGATGGCTACCTTAAGCATACTTGGGGTGATCGAGTGTGCCATTATTTAGATATTCATGAGGGCTTTGCAAATTGGAAGATTCTTCCCCAATTTAGAGATGCATTAGACCTGGTTTCAGAGCCACAAGCAATACTCTCTTCAAGAATTATTTTGTTCTCTCCTCTTCAAGATGAATTTATTTGGCTCGGCTCCCCCTCGGGCCATTATACGGTTAAGATGGGTTACGAATCCAACTTCCAACACCATCAAGAGGATTCCTGGCCTACTAAAATTTTATGGGGTCTAACCTTCCTTCCAAAAGCAGGTGTTTTTGCTTGGCTCGCCATTCGGGATAGGGTTCTTACTAGGGATAGGCTTGATAGGCTTGGGATTACGACAATATTTCCTTGTACCCAATGTGGTTATTTTATGGAAACATCAGATCACTTATTCCTCCACTGCCCCTTTGCCAAAGACTCTTGGTATTGCCTCTTACAGAGACTTGGGTGGTCAACGACAATTGGTCCTATTATATGTGATCAATTTAAATCATGGCCTTTAATATTTAAGTCCTCTACATTTTCTGCCCTGTGGGAAATCAGTTCCTCAATATTTGTCTGAAACATTTGGCCTGAGAGGAATGAGAGGGTATTCAGGAACAATCCTTCTCCACGGGAACATGTTATTTATAGAATAGAAAAGTCAATTTATGAAGTCATGATATCCTATGACACTAAACATATTAATAAAAAAAAAACTCTCACTAAATGAGACTTTTTGATTCATGATAATTGGACCCTTCTCCAAATATTACTAGCCCATGGTTGCCAAAACCCAAAGTCATCTACATCAGACTGATGATTCACCACTTGGATAGCTCCTCTACCTAGTTTTTTCAAGTTGAATTATGATGGTGCCTCTAGGGGAAATCCAAGCTTTCCTAGAGTTCAGGTTGTTATTAGAGATTCACAAGTTAAAATCATGAGAGCAGTTTGTAAGAAATCACCCCTGATTCTAACAATGTGGCAGAAATTGAAGCACTTTTCCTCGATCTATCCATTTCTATCTCAATGAATATCCCTCATATCATTGTTGAAGGAGATTCACAGGTGGTCTTCAATATAGTTTCCTCTAGACAAACCTCATCCTGGAAGCTTAAGTACAGATTAGAACTGATTCTCAATAATTTGAGGTCCTTCGAATCATTTGAAATCAAGCATTGTTTTAGGGAGGCTAATATGTTGGCTGATTACCTGGCAAATAAATCCATAGATGATCCTTTTCCACAACATGAGGTTGATATCAGTCACCTCCCATACTTAACTTAACTGGCCTCCCATAGTGGCTTTCTACATTAGTGTTTGTATCTGGCTATTCTTTTACTAATAAAACATTCAGTTTTCTTGTTTGCTTCCATGTACCTACGGTAGCGTGTTTGGATCCGTGAAATCATTTTTTATCTTTTACTTGTTATAGAGATCTCTTTTCGGTTATTTGGAATGCTTTGCAGGATGGCGGACTTGCTTATATAGTACTAGTGTATGCCTAGATGATTAGTATTGTCGATCCTTTTGTCTCTAAACCTTTATTGTTAGACTTCTTGGTTATCCATGCCATTATTGTGCTTTGAGATGGATGTATCGGAGATGACATTCTCCCAATGCCTCCTTTATGCATTGCAGATCCTACACCTGTGGACCTGTTACCATTGCTAGTGGACACTCTGGGTTGCATGGACGTGGCTGCAGTGTCAGCTTCTTCTTCTATGGTATTTATGGATGATAGGCGCTTGGATATGCCCTCGACATCAAGGATATCTCCTTCTTCATCTATGCCCTCTTCTTCATCCATTTTCTCCCCTAGGTATCTTCTTTCAGATGTATGTGGGTTGGGTGGGTTTTGATTCGATATAGTTTCATCTCGGGTAGGTTTTTTGGGTGGGCAGATGGAGTAGCTTCTTTTAGGATTCATATTTTGTTTCACGGGCTACAAATGGAGGTTTTCTTCTTGGTTCTTTCCCACCGATATGCCCACCTGAACCAAGCAACTGTAATAACTTCATTTTATTTTAATAAAATTCGTGGTTCTGCCACTTTTATCCAAAAAAAAAAAAAGGATAAACAATTAAAAATAATTCTTTTATTTTTTTCTTTTGGAAATTTTTGTCCTAGAAACCTTAATTGAGTATTTTTTCTTTATTAGAGGATTTTTCCATTTTAGACATGCACAGAGGTTTTGGAGACACACAGGTTTTGGAGACACAAAGGTTTTCTTTTCAGAGCACAGAGGTTAGGAGACATGTTTCATATTTTGCATTAGGATTTGAAGTTAAAGACTATTTTTCAGAGCTTAGGAATGAAGACCGATTTTTGGATTCTTCTTCTCCGCAAGTCTTCCTAGTGTTTTCGAGGTAGGGAATCCTGAGTCTTTTTATAGTTTCTATTGGAAAAGATTGTGTCTTCATGCTTGTTCTTGACCTGTTCTTGAGATGAAAAGGTTTCTTCTTGATTTCTAAAATTTGTTTTAGATGGTTAGGGTTTTAATGAAAGTGTTGTTTATCGCATATATGGTATCAGAGCATGATTTTCTACGCTGGGAACTCTAGGAATTTGTACGCCCATTAGGTGTCTTGTAGTTGATACTCAAAAACCAAACATAGACACATAAATCTTTTGTTTTTCAGACTATTGCTTTTTGATATTTCTTTATGCCTTTATTTTGATTTGCTTTGAGTTATTGTTTATATCTTTTTTATTTTTGTGGATTTTTATCCGAGTGGGGTCTAGTGTTATCTCCTCAGCACGGTGGGAGTGGACCTCTGGTTCCACGTGGTTGTGTGGTAGTGATTCTCTTACGATTCAAGATTCTGGTGTTCCTATTATGGTGTTGGATGATCCTTGCAACTGTTACATTCTTCTTGTTCATCATAAGAGATCTTTTCTCTTATCTTGTATATGTTGTATATTTGTATCATGTATTAGTGTATCAGTTGGTGATACCCTTTTGAGATTTTGTATATGTACTTGTACTTGATTTATTATCACATACCCTGCGACTTGTGCAGTGGATGTTGATTCATTATGTAGACCTTTTGGTATCAGTTATATTTATGTTCACATTTACATGATAATGCCTTGGTTATTCCATTGTATATGTGAGACCTTGTGCTAGTATTCATTCTGAATAATTAATTACCTTATACATAATTCTACGTTATGGAACCCTTGAGAATTGTAACTTGTTAGTAAGTTGCATTTATGTATATGTATTGTCTTATGTTATATTGCTTCCACATTGTTGTTCATGAATGTTATGTAAAAAAATTTTAAAAAAATATTTTGTAAACTTAGCCTCTTGTTTTAGGTAAATTTCTCTTGGGTTCCCTAGCGGGGCGTTACATATTATAAAATATATATAAGCTAGTATTCTTAATTTAAATATAACTATAATATATTTCAATATTATAGCCAACTATAAATTCATTGAAGATAATAATATATACTATTTATTAATATCATATAATGAATATTTAGTATTTATAAAGTATAGTTTAGGTAATTTATGTGTATATGTTTAGAATTATAGAAATACATGTGTAATAAAATAAAGATACTTAATTATGCGTATAATGATGTTAGTGTTTTTTTATCGGTAATCACTTTTGACTGGAGCTTTGAACTAGTGAGAACATAGTTGGGGGTTCTCATCCTCATGATTACAATACTAGTACTTAGGCGTGAACACCTTACTAAATTTGTCTCATTTTGTAACACCTTCGTCTAACACAATTATCTAGGCATTAACACCACACAACACTCTGAGTAATCGGGGAGCCATCTCGCAGTTCGGAAAGACATGACCAGCTATTTCTAACTCCTTATCTCTCCAAGGCACCCAAGCGAAACTCCTTATCTCTCCATCATTTTTCCTCGTTATCCCTCCATGTGGCTGGGGCCATACACCTTATACCTCCTGTGTGTGTCTCCATACACTTTTTTCGCGTCAAGTCTTTACCACTGAGCTGACATCATACTTGTCACATCGCGCGTAGGGTGTGGTGTTTTACCTGCGAACAGATTGGACGACAGTGATCTTGTGCCCGTAATTTTTTCCTTTTGTCATGCGTGCGTGAACTGGGTTTTTATTGGGGGTGGGGAATCGAACCTAGGATTGCCCTATCAACAGGGCTCATGACCACCATCACGCTGCGGGATCATCCCCTCATAATGATGTTAGTGTTGATAATAAAATGTTTTCAAACAAAACTTGGAATTTCTCAATATTAGAAATTTAGTGGTGGGTCAATACCATCCTCATAATTTTTTTTTGCGCATATGAATTTTTTTTGTAATCTACACAACTTTTCTTTTGCTTCACTTAATTTCCCTCTACTTCTTTTGTTGTTTCTACTATCTAAAAAGAGAAAATCATTGTATCATAAAGGGACACACCCTCCTACATAAACCCCAAAATAAGTGAATAAAAGATTGCCATTGCATTCTAAAATGAATACATACATATCAATTCATTTTAGAACAACAATCAAATTATTTTATTTCATTAAAAATAGTATTAAGTTTTTAATTTTTTTTTAATAAATCAAAAATTATAGGATAGATTATTTTTTAAGTTGTAGAGTACGTTACAAGAAGGTTGTACAACGTTCATGGGCAAGAAAAAAATTATTTTCTTAACATACTTCAATTTTAATAAATTTTGACCTAATAATGGGTATGTATGAGGACTCATTGAATGCTTGACAGAAGGGAGATGTGTAGCTATTGTTAAGAGTGGTGGTTTTTTGAATTGTTTAATCACTTATATTGTTATTAATGGAATGAAATGTCCTACATTTGCATCTTTAGTTTGGTTTTTATTGTTTGTTCTATATGCTTTGATAACTATCCATTGCTAGGAGATGAGGATTTGTGTGCAAGAAAATGGTCCATAAAGGTGGAGATGGCCCAAAAGAAGATGAAAAGGAATGTGTTAGGAAAAAAGTCTTAGTAAGCTTCATGGTGTATTTTGTTAAGGAGATGCAAGATCATACTCTAGGGTCATGCATTGTCAAGATTCAGGAAATGGTTAAGGGTTTGTATGGGTCTCCTAGACTGTGCATTATAGTGGTTTGGAAAAACTTCTTCTAGATTCAGTGTATATTCATGAACAATAGAAATTTTTTTATGTTGCACAATCATTTCCTTGTATGGTCATCCTCCTTACTATAGTAAGTCCATACATATTATACAATGATGTGACCAATGTGGTAGAACAAGATGAAGTGCATTATGTCAATGTTATGGGCCATTTGCACACTATTAAATGATATCAAATTTACTTTTGTATTATGATGGAGGAGATTGTAAAGCGGAGACACATTGTTCTTCTGGAGGAGGTAATTCCTTTATTTTTGGGGTTTCTATGAGTTCAAGGAGGAAAAGTTCAAGATGAAAAAAGTTGAAGAATTTAAAAAAATATGAAAAATGTGGTATATGTTTGAATTAGAACTATGGTTGTATTAATGTTGTAGGGAAGATGCTTGCATAATTTTCCTTGGTCCATATTTTATAGGTTGAACTTAAATACTAATTTGTCTATGATTAGTAAGGGGTAGTATGAATCAGGTAAGGCTTCAACCTGAATGGGTGTGGGTTTGAGGTTGGTCAAGTCTTTCTTTTTGGTTTGGGAGCTCATCAACTAGAGATAATTTTCGACCCAAATTTAATTATTCATATACTTAAACTAGGTTCTAGTAACAAAACAATTAGCCAATTTATTGGCTCTCAATTACTCTAGATGTAATGCTATATTTATTTTTGTTAAAATTCTCCAAAATTTAAAGTTTTCAAAAAAGAGATTAGAATATATGCAACTAGAAACTTGAATAAATTGACTTTTAGGTGTTCAAATTGGATGAAATGGAAATATTAATTTTGCTTTTTGGTTGCTCTTGAAATGCTTGTGGACTCTAAACTGGTCAAGAATCATCGACAATATATTTTAATGCAAATCTCTAAATGCAACCCTCTCAATAGTAGACACAAACATACTTCAAAGACCAATTATGCTCTATTGTGACAATTATAAACATAACAAATGATACAATATGCAAGAACACAAGTTATTCTAGAATAAAGAAAAACAATAATCAAATAATAAATCGAATGAATGGATGGTGTACATACAAATGCTTAACTTAATTCCAGATAATATGTACAATGGTCTTAAGTTTAGTAATCGATTACTAGATCAATTAACTTAGTCTAACTAGGAGATCAAGATTTGAATTGTCAGTTAATGGATTAGTTCTATCAAATTAACTAAGACAAAGGTGGCCTTGACTAAATAAACGTGTCACATACCTATCATCAATCAAGGATTAATGGGGTAGTAGTGACACTTGTGTACCTCACAATCAAGGTGTACACATGTCATTATTATCAACTTAGATGAGGACAATTAATTATTCTTAATATTTTAAGTAAAATTATTAAATATGTACAAATGATAAAAACATATCCAAGGTGAAGCAAATATTTCACCAACACTTAGATATTCAAACAGATGTAATTATATGGCTTTAAGTACAATTAAATAGCATTTTACCATGTAAATATGTGTTTTAGTGGCTCTAGTTTGAAAAATAATATGTAAGAATCTACATGTATCAAGATTTTCCCTTAAAATAAATGTTTCGATTAGATAGGCACTAGAAGGTCTTGAACCCATTACATGCCAACCATCATTGAAAAATAGGAAATCTCACAAGAAGTGAGATTGTGAAAGGAAAAAGAGAGAAAGTTATTGACTAGAGCTAGGAACTAGTGAGAGACAAAAGTCCTAACCCTATATTCTATTTCACCACACACAAAAGGGTAAGGTAAGAAGGAGAACGTTTCCTCCATCTACAAACTATAATCCAAGCAATAATATCATCCTCTACCCCGTCACCATAGGATAAAAGAGGTGATTCTCCCAAAAGGAGATCAACAACAACCAAGGGGGTCAATAATATTACATGGCAGGAGATAGTTGACGATTGTACAATGAGGTAGAAGTTGTGAGGAAGCACTTAAAGCTAGCTGGAATGGACACAAAGCATGAGGAACCATATTAGGAGCTTCTCAATATGATAAATCCACATCTAGAGTGAGACACACATTAGGATCCTAGAAAGAGCAACCATCAAAAGAGGAAGGACCCTTGATGTTCAAATGATCTTCCTTAGCATTCTACCACCAAGTAGCAGTTGCTCTTTGACATGAAAGAGAGCAATCCAAAGGAAAGTGACTAGTATCAAAGTAGTGACGATACTAAGAGGGAAACCCCTCGTAATCCAATGAGTACATCCATGGCCTATCAACAACGATCAAAACCACATCTCCAAGAAGGGGTTTTAGGGTGTCAATATTGACTAAAATGTGAGAAAAGGTATATTGGTCCATATGAAAAGTGATGTCACCAACTTTCAAAAATCACCCAAATGAGTTGTTAATGGCCTCATAGAAAGACTCCTCCCAAAATCAAGCAGGAAAATTGGACATAGATGAAAAGGTTCAATGAGGAGATTAAAAGAATAAGACCATGGTTTAATGAGAGAGAGAGTACTCTCCCTAGGCCAAAAATTGGACACAACACCAAATCACAATCCTTGGAAGAATCCAAAGATGCAATAAAGAAATATTTAATGCAAGGGTAAAGCTCTCTTTATTAATAGACATAATAGGCTTCCAATAAGTAAGAAATAAATTATGTAGATTCATAAGAGAAGGCTAGAGGCTGGAGAAATGACACACCAAGCCACATATTTGGTAGAAATCATCTTTTTAACATACCTCTCTATGTTGTAAACAATCATAGGGGAATTTTTGACACAAGGAAGAGGCCAAAGAACTCGCGACAGCAGGCAAGACAAGACGTGGTATCTTGAGAAAAATTATGAGGTTGAGAAGAGGCTTTGGACAACAAAGGAAAGCTAGAGCCATTTGGGACAACTCTAACACCAACCTTAGGACCAACTCCAACAAATATATCATGCATGAGAGAACAAACTACATCCCTAGGAACAACAGGAGCCACAAATTACAACTAAGTCTGTGAACGTCATCAAATAAAGAAAAGGAACCAAGCACCAACACATAGTATGGAACAAGAGTTTCTACACTTAGGAGGGCTTGTCTAGAATAACTTAAGGGTTGGACAAAGGACACAGGGGCCACCAAATCAACATTAGTGAGCACATGGAGAGGACCAACTACACACCCAAGACTCAGAGCTGCAAGGCTAGGAGTAGAGGACAAGGATGCACATGCTACAATATTACTGCGAACGAGAGTGTATTTTTTTAATATTTAGATTTGAAAGGTGTCCCTAAAAATAAATGTTAAACAAAATAATAAGTCACATATTAAACACGCAAAATTCACTATTAGGTCTACAAGACATATGTAACAAATAATTAAGTTATAGAAAGATATAGATATTGGTCATCTAGATTGAAATCCCTAGCTTTTGTCATTGTATAGGTAAAGGTGGCACATGCAATAGAAGGTTATATGAGACACATTATTAAGACCTCACAAAAGAGGTCCCAAAATAAGTGTCAAGTCCTTCATATAGAAAAGAAAACACCATTACAAATGTAATATCAATAATTTAGGAATTTTTAAAATTATAATATAAATATATCATAATGTATAATAATTTTTAATATATTAATAATAATATATAACATTAAAGTTAATCCTTGCTTAATTCTTTGGATATGTTTCATTTAAGTTAATACATGCAGACATGAATATTATGTTGTTCATTTAGAAATATTAAATATTAATATTTTGACTAAATAATTGTCAAATATAAGATAAAAGTTATGATTTTCTATTAAGATGTTAATGCCCTTACACTTCACTTCTTATTGCCATTATAGAATACCTCTCAACACCATTTTTATTTTTATTTTTTGTAGATATAATATTTGACATTGTTAACTTTTTTAATCATCAATTAAAATTATCAAAATATAAATATATATTTGTTACTTCTCCTTTAATAACCATAGCAACAAATAGAATTTATTTACTAATAATAAAACTTAATATTGGAATTAGGTAGATTAGAAACCCCATAATATTTCTAATTGACAAACTCTTCACAATATAAAATTCCAAAATTAACTTTATCTCT
This sequence comes from Thuja plicata, assembly GCA_018584345.1. Taxonomy (NCBI): domain Eukaryota; kingdom Viridiplantae; phylum Streptophyta; class Pinopsida; order Cupressales; family Cupressaceae; genus Thuja; species Thuja plicata. Next base: position 615,472 of record MU223622.1, read on the forward strand.
TATCTTTTGATTGAGATGTCTTTTAAGAAAATCTTTGGAGTTGTCTTCACCTTACCATCTCCAAATCTATTCAACACTACTTGAAAAGTTTTTCCCCTACAAACTAAGTCATAAGGACATTCAAGTATTTGGATGTGGTTTAGAAAATTTTAGAGAACAACCAGTCTTCAAATTGGCATAAACCTCATTTCTTGTTGCTTGGAACATTCCTTATATAGCACATGTTCAATCATAGCCTATTCATATTATTTATAAAGGTCAAAATATTTTATTTCTTATTAATTAAGACATTGTGTCTAAATTATGTACTAAGATTTACTTGATGGTGGTCCTTTTAATTTAAACCACCAATCTATGTATCGCATCTAATACTCCTCACTAGAAAATTCCTTACTTAATGGTGGCCCTTTTAATTTAAATCATTAATCTATGTATTTAATCTAATATTCCTCACTAGAAAATACCTATTCACATAGTAAAATATATTTTGTAAGTTTTATTTATATATTATTCATGATTAAAAAATTAGGGCAAATTTATTTTTCATTTATTTATATTATTATAAATTGAATGTATAATTAAAATGTTAACCTTTCTAGACTTTATATTACTTACGAAAAATATATATATTTTTATAATTATGATATTTTTAAAATTATAGTTTATTAAATCTAATATATTAAGTAATGTTAAAATAAATTTATTAATTTCTTTTTATATAATTTAAGTGAGAATTTATTAGAGTTCCAGTTTTAACAAATATACCAAACAACAATGTATATTATTCATCCTCCTTTAACCACAAGATTTTAGTAGTTTCCAAGAGGCACACATTTTATGTCTTTTCTATTTATCCATTCATAAAATCAATGATAAAAACATCTCCATTGACTTAAGAAAACGGGTTTGCCAAATTTTAATACACATAAATGTAGCTCCAATAAATTTAGCCAACCCCTTTCCAACCAAACACGATAATCCATTACTATTATTTCATCCTACTATAATAGTGGAAGGTTAGCTAACAAGACAACCAACTAAATTACCATCTCTAAATGTCAAGCTAAACATAGCTCCATTGCTTTCTTCCTTGTAATATATTGAGCCACCCCTTATATACAAAGTTTTATCTTGTTTACCGTACCCACCCTTCTCTAAAGATACACAAATACCTACCTTGAAAAATGATTTATGAGCATCTTGGGAAAACTAGCAATTAACATCTCCAAAAAAGTGTTACAAGTGTTTCCTTTGTTTATGTGTCTTTTGTGTTTCTTGAACAACTCTATTTCAATTTTAAAATTTAAATATCTTTCCCTCCAACTTTGGGTACCCTACAGATGTAGAAGATTCTTTTGATTTGCAAGTCCAAGTTCAATCATTTGTGCCACCATGATTGCTTGCATTATAGATTTAGTAGAGTTCTTGAATGAATTCAAGATTTGCACCATTTAGTTGAGTTAAGTTGCATGAAGTCAAAAAAAAATTTCATGTTTCCACATTTGGATTATTTAGTTGAGAGCCAACAATTTTCATGTTTCCCTCAATCTACACCCCAATATATTTAAATTTTGGCTCCTTATCCATTGACTTGGTTCAATTCAATTTTGTTTTTTCTTGTTCAGCTAACTAATCTTTGTAAGAATCCATTTTTTTAACATGATAAGATTTTAATATCATGAATTTGGGTAATGTATTTTAACTTTGGATCAAATCTTTAGTTTAATTTTGTATCATTTAGCGAAGTTTCTAATTCGAATTGCAATTCAAGTCCAACTACTTTTTCTCTCTTTTTTAAGGATGCTTAGTTTGAAGTGTTATGTAGATTTTGATTAGTTTTTTATTTATCATTGTATGACTTGGATTATCCTTCATTAAATCCCCTTTCTTTGGATACATCACGAAACCCTTATATGAAAAGGGAAATGAAGATCTTAGCAAATATACTTTGAATGAGAGGAAGCTTTACAATTTTTTAACACTGTAACCATATTTTCTAATAGTATTAAGGAGGTATTTTTCACCGATAAATTATTAATTAGTGATTATATTTTTAAGTTGTATATTTAATACTATATATCATTTTATAAATTGATTAATTAATTATAATTATAATTAATTTATTAATATAAATTTATATTTAATATGATATATCATTTAATCAAATCATATATTATCTAATATTTAGATCAATAATAGCACAAAATCATAATTGCAAAGGCCATAATGGTTAGAAGGCACAATAAATTAAAATAACAAAAACCTGAAATTTCCAATGCTATGAGAATTGTAATCTAGGAACAAACATAATTAGAGAGGATACATAATCTCAACCAAACCAAACCAAGAATAACCACATGATTTGCTACTTGAACACCACTACCACTGAGCATTCACCTCAAATATGCCACAATACTAAAAAAAAAAAAACCAACAGGTAGAGAAAAAAAAAAAAAACTCATTCTTAAACAGTCCAATTTTGTACACTCAAGTCATATACTCGTCACTAATTATGAACAAACCTAAGCTTAATCATAATCAACGCCTCCATTCTTTTTTCTAACACAATGAACCAAAGTTCCACATAAAAAGGGGCAATATGATCACTCATTATCGATCACCTTGGCCTTCCAATACTTTATCCATATTTCAATAGAACACCTTTAACACTTCAACAGTGGAACCCCATATCCAACACCTAGTTCCACCAAATTGTTTAACAAAGAACAACAATACTATCAAAATGGTTTAGGAGGAAGAGCTATAGAATCCACCTCTTGTGGACAACTAAGGGGATGCAAGAAGCCAACATTTCTATAAAATAAAATTTAAATGGTTGTCTTTGTTTGTAGTGGCTCTAACATACCCATCTCTCTTCCTCCCAAGACTACTTTCACAAACCTAGAACTATACTTAGAGAAGAAAGAAGAGAAAATAGCAGTGCCTATTGTGCCACATGATATATAAATTAACTATTTAAAACAACAATGTCTAGAAATAATAAATAATGGCTCTAGTAGAACATGAAAAATTATTTGACATTTGAAGCATTATATTGTCAAATAAAACAAAAATAAGACTCAGAGAAATTCTTATTGTTATTAATAATTCTACTTTTATAACAAATCTTAATTTGAATATATTTCACACAAATTAATATTGTAAAATTTATAATCAATTCAGACATTATATTTAAATCCTTAAAACAAATTAAAAAACCAACATAACTTGACTAAACCTCCTTAAATATTGTTCATATTGTGATACAAACCACACTTATACCAAATATCTTCTAAATGCAAATGAGATTCAAAGCAATTTGCAATGAAAGCAAAAACAAATTTAATCCTTATATATTCCAAACAAATATTTGAATTTACCATCTTTAACATTCTTCCATAAAATTTTCCATCCAAAAACTGATTTCCAAAAGAAACTTAAATGTTTTCCAAATGAATAATCTATAGGGTTTTGCTAATGCCATAGCAAACTAAGTGGACTTAACCTTAAAGGAAATTCTATGACTAAGTGTGCTTGAGTTGAAGTGGTATGGGTGACCTTCTAGTAAGGCTCATACTTCACCCATGTGAACATCACATAAATGCAATGAGCACTAAATGTTCCAATCATTCTCATAAAAATAAGTCAATGAATTTGACCTAAAACTATACAATTAAATTCTAATAACAATATCCCAGCCTAAATTACTGTAAGACCAATACCCAACCCCCAAATAAAACAAGCCCTCAATAATTTAAAACCAACACCAATCTTTGAAAAAAATATATATATATATTTTAACCCATATCTCCATAAGGCAATATGAGATGAACTGCTGGATTGCTCTGCCCATTGAACTACCTATATTTCAACAGTTTCATTATATAATCCCATCATTGGGTTTGCTTATTTACAATCACAAAAGTCTTGCTATCCAAATATTATGATTTATGTAGTCGGAATTTAACTTAATTCTGGAATTAAGCATGTCTGTAAAGCTTAAAACTATATTTAATGCATACCAACTGGATGTTGCATTTCTTTGTATAGAACTAAGAAATTTAAGCAACCTACTGGATGTTGCATTTCTTTGTATAGAACTAAGAAATTTAAGCAACCTGTCGGATTTATATACATCTTATTTTCAGAGCTCCAGTACGAGCCAGCCTAGATGACGGGATAAGAAGCACAAGTGGAAATACCTACAAAAATACCAACCAAATAATTGTTCTTAGTAGTTTCTTCAACGATGTTAAAATGAATTGGACAGTAGATGAAAATTAGAGGATGGCTTACCACACATATTCTTTCCCAACTCTATATTGAAGTATCCATCAAGGCCCCAACTTTCTCCCCAAGAATTCTTGACAATCCAGTATTCAGTTCCTTCTTCGTTAACGCCATACCCAACAGCCAGAACAGCATGGTTCACGTCCTGCAATTACCTCAAACAAACTCAGTTCCTGCTCAACTCCTTTGATCTTAAATTCTTTATCTTTTATTTTTATTGAATAAAATTTCTTCTTATTGTTATTTTTGGATTCAATTGTATGTACTGTTTTGCATCAACCTTTGGAATCATCATTTCCTTCTTTTAAGCGCTCTAAAATCTGATACTAGATCAGAATATGAACTTCACAGACAGTAACAAGAATCCTATAAATTGTAGAAAAGTAAAATTGATAAACAAAATTCTTTATTTTTATTTTTATTTTTATTTATTTTTATAAATTGTATTTTTAAATAATTCATATTTTTCTTAAAACACTAGTCAAATTCCAAATATTATTCAATCAAACTTAATAATTAAAATTGATCAAAGATCACAGATTTGCAGTCTATGAATTCGGTGAAAACTGTTCTTGGATCAGATTGTATGATAGTTTTCCTCATTAACATTTCACATCACACTTAATGTTCTATCATTTTTTTTTTCAAAAAGCACTCTACCATCCTGATGATGATAGATCCAAGCAATACAAAGATGAGAAAAAAACTCTAATTACAGTTTTCCAGTGTTCCATCATTTTTTTGTTTCAAAAAGCACTCTACCATCCTGATGATGATAGATCCAAGCAATACAAAGATGAGAAAAAAACTCTAATTACAGTTTTCCAGTCCATGAATTTGAGAAACTGTTTCTGAAATAGATTGTATGCTAATTTTTCTCATCAACATTTCAGATCATACTACGTGATCCATCATTTTCTTGTTTCAAAAGTACTTTATAAATGAAGAAAACTATCACACAATCTAATTCTAATTCAGAAACAATTTCACCAAATTATAATTGCTAATAAATCTACATATAATGAAATTAACAATGGAGTGCCCTATACGTACCATGGGACCTTGACCACAGTGAGTGCTGGTGAAGACCCCTCCCTTGTAAAATCGGAAATCTTGAATAACTTGGAATGCCACACTAACAGGGCGAACTAGAGCCACAGCATGTTTAAGTCCTTCTTCATCTCCCTGTACGTAATTAACAAGCACATGTTCCGTTAATATTTTAAATTAAGAGAATTTTTGGATAAAATTGCGTGTGAATTTTTAGCATCACTATTGTATACTTGGACAATGATTCAAGAAAACTCTATAAGTTTTGGTTGTAATTATGAAAATCTACGATGGTGGTAATGAAGAATTACCTCAGTGATGTTCACTGAACTTGAAACCTTTGCACCAACACTGTTTACATCATATTTACAGACACCATCTTTAGCAGTGTAAGGGTAAGCCTCTTCAGTGTCTAGCCCACCATTGTATTTAATATACTCAAATGCTTGGGATGGCAAACCACCACTGCAGCCAAAGTTGTTGAATGCCCCAGCACAGTCAACTAATTGCTGTTCAGACAGGCTAACAAATTTTCCTGTAGCCTGTTTATAGGCAGCCTCAACTGCTCCAGTGGTGCTGTAACATTCAATTAATAGGTCAAATTGTTTTCAATCTGTGAGGCTCCTCATTCATTCATGGAATCTGGATTCTCCTCAATCAATGGGTTCCATCACAGGCAAAATGAAAAACATGAAATTAATGCAAACCTGAATGTCCAGCAGGATCCACAGTGGGCTTGATTTTTCACTGGGCTCACAATGCCAGTTTCTCTCCAGTCTTTCTGTAGTAAATCACAGACAAACAATAAGTTCTGAAGAAAGTCCACATACAGACTGTTATAATTCTGCGATTTTTAATTCTGACAAAGGACAAGTAAGAAACATTAAACTTTGCTCTGAGAGTAATTTATTTACAGTGGCTCAATTTCCTATATGTTTCTAGTTCACATTTTGTGTATTTAAATTCGAA
>MU223622.1:621839-635621 GCA_018584345.1 Thuja plicata
AAGTAAGAAACATTAAACTTTGCTCTGAGAGTAATTTATTTACAGTGGCTCAATTTCCTATATGTTTCTAGTTCACATTTTGTGTATTTAAATTCGAACATTTCAGGTCTAACCACTGGATTCATTTAAGCATACCATGCACTCTGGTCCAGAAACTACTAGAAACATTATACAACTTGCAGAATCTTAACATTGTAGGTTCAACAGTTCAGAATCCTGGAGTGAGGCTGCAAAATATGGGTACACCTGAAGAGACGCCATTTACTAACATATAGGCCACATTAATGAAAATATAACTGGTCTACTTTGGTATGAGAAAAATCAGGGGTCTACTACTTGTAGAATCATAACATTGTAGATTCAACAGTCCAGGATTCTTGGAGAGAGATGTTGCAAAATATGGGCACACTTGGAGAGACACTAAAAGTTGAAAATGCCAATTTAAAATTTTTAGTGGAGAATAGGCCATGCTAAATGAAAATATAACTGATCTACTTCTGAATGAGAAAAATCAAGGGTTTACATTTCAGGTCTAACTCTCAAGATCTAATAAATGTTGTCAAATCTCTGCTCAAAATAAAATTGAATTAGGTCTCTCATATACATAGGAGTTAGGACAATTGGATTCTTGGTCATTAAGTTTGTTTGAAAGATTCCAGAACACTCAGTTTGAAAATGTGGATGTCATTCTATCATATGCATAGGAGGCTGCATACTCATGCTCAGGTGACTAATTTCTAGTCTCGTTTCTCTCTCATTCATATACATGTGAATGGCTATTCAAGGAAAGACACCGATAATGGAGCAGGAAGAATTTACAGGAAAATTTGAAAATTCCAAGATCAATCATAGGGCGACATGTTTATCCATGAAGAATTACTAAGACATAGACAACTGGAGAGACAGTAGTAACAATAAGAGCAACTCTAATGATAATAACAATAAGGGCAACTCTAATGATAAAATGTACAACAATTTTAAAAATATATTAAATTTGCATAATTAAAAGATGCATTCTAATAGATTTTACAAACCAATTCGAATAAAAGAACAGAGAAGTCATCGTAATCGTCATCGCATATATTAAATATAACGCAGCATGACTGGGATAAATCTTAACAGTTGCAGTATGGTTAGGAAATCAGTGAGCAGATAAGGGTATCTTGTAGAAGCCCATGAATAGAATTTTATCCTTCTTTGCGCGACACTTCTAAGATTCAACAGTAGACGCTTATATATATACATGAATTGGGCCTTGAGTATTTGAATCGTATAAATGAATTTATAAATTTATAAGATCATACCGTTGTAGGAAGCTCAACGTCAGTCAACTTGTGATTACTCTTAGTAGCAGAACAGTTCTGTGATGCACCCAGATATTGGCCCCGAAATTCCTCCCATGTCAAGTCAGCAAACTCTGCACAATATCATTAAATATACCGTCTCAGTTCAAACTGGGATCTCATTTTGCTCAAAGAAACATATTAACAAGAATCTATCTTCCGTAAATATGAACGATCAACTTTAACACTTATTTCATTTAGATAACTATAATTTTTTTCAAAAATCAAACCCCACTTAATATAAATAATTGTTAATGATATCAGTTATTTCTTAAAAGTAAATGTTACAACTTTTCAGTATAAATAAATGTTAGGGATATCATCTATTACTTAGTAATTTTACAGCTTCTCATTCTTTGGCTGATATGATATCTTACAGAGTGCTTCTCTCCTGTTTTCACTTTTTTATTCTTATTAGAGATTGTGAATTTAATCTTTAATAATATTGTGTATAACGTTCTGATCCTGAATTTGGTGCAAACCCTTTATTTGGCACTAGGTAAAATTGTAGCTACAAGTTTAAAAATAGGTATTGGCTTTCTAAAATACAGTTAAATATACATAAAATTGGAGCTATCACTTTTTCTAGAACAGGGGCAACACAACAAGGTTGTATCTCTTAGATCATGAAGTTTTCCTTAGACTTTGTATACCTTTGTCCTGTACGTAACAATTCTATATTAATATCAATGGGAGTCAACAAGACTACAAATGAGAAAAATAAAATCTGAAAATTTAGGAGGCTATTATTCTAGTTTTGCTGAGTGCTATCCCCCAGCCATATACATAATCATTATAATCTTTAAGTTTTCACTAGCTGGTAGATAAGGACAAATTTCCAGCTGGTAGATAGGAAGAAATTTCGGTTGTAGAGGAACTTTACAATTCTAGGCTGGCATAAGTTCTCAATCAGGCCTAGAATTTGACAGTTACCCCTGCCTGTCATATGAAACTTTCATTACAGTATTCTAACTTATATTCAACAAACGAAACCATGCCTTATCCATATACACACATCAGGGTATGATCAATGTTTTTACCAGTAGACTGAGTCGACTGCTACCGGTGAGCTAAGCGGGCGGAATGACCATTCAGGAAAAATTTAGAGCTCAAAATATGCATTTCTACAAATAAACGGTATAATATTTTGCTTTGATATCTGTTGCCTGAAAAAAAGCTTAGTGGGACAAGGACCTGTTTGATCTATGGCTCAAACAAAGACTCTAATGCCTAATTTCTTATGAGGCCATAATTGATCCTCGGATCTTCCATGGAAAGCATAACCCTATTGCAAGAAATCCGATGAGACCACGTCCTAAACTCGTCATTCTCGTCCAGGCCCTGTATAAATATATACCTGACCTAGATTAAAACCCCCGAAATTCAGACAGTCATACCCAATAAATTTCTCAATTTATCAGCTTTATACCAATTGACTGCTGAACAGATACTGTATTTGACCACCCAAAATTAATCCATGACCCCTGGCAACATCATAACTTCACTTTATTATCCAGATTCTTCTTAAATAGGGGTAAATGTTTTTATCTTAAAAAGAGACAAGTGAGTTACCGTTAACTCCCAGAGTGTAAGGAAGATTCATGCTGTTTGTTGACTCGATTAAATCCACGTTCTGCACAAAAACATTGTATCGCTGCACAAGCTCGCTGATCGAACTGTACTTCTTGCCGTAACTGCATAAAATGATCCGATCCAAAATATTCTCAAATGGCCAAAGGCAAGGCAATACAACTAAATTAGCTGTGCATAGGATGACTGATATTATTTGGGCAAAAGAAAATGAAATCAAATCAAATGCAAATTTGATTCACAGAACCAATCAGACGAAAACGCATCTAAACCAAATACCCAAGTTAGATTGTTAGGTAGGGCATAGAAAAATGCGACCAAATCAAATACCCAGAAATCTCAAAGTTTGCAAGATCTAATCGAGCAGAGCCTAAACTAACAAAATAAAATGCCCATAATTTTGATAGATATAATTGGGCATAGAAAAATGTAAACCTGACAGCGAACTCTGCAAACTGTAAAGATTTGGGAGATGTTCCCAGCAGCTTAAACGCATCGTTACCCAGTTCAGTGAATTTATCTGTGACCATGTCAATATAATTGCTGCCATCGAAGGCAGTTGCAGCAACCGTCAAGGCCAGGATAGTGCTCACAAATACAATGGAAAAAAGACGCGCCATGGCTGCAGAGCAAAAAGTCAAGCAGAGGAGCTGGGGTATGGGAAAGTTGGGATCCGTATTTCATTTGTATGGAGGAGAATCTGATTATATAATTGATCTTGGTTGGACAGTAGCCATTCCATGGACGCAACTAGCAACCACTCACATCATTGTTGGATTTTTTTTATGAAATTCCTGTTTAGAATATTCCCTTTTCCCAATTATCTTGGCCGAACATGGAAGTGAGTTAAGTGGCATCTCCTGATTGGAACAATGTTCTGATAGATCAGTTAGCCGCCCTTGAATAGATGCATTAATGGAATCAGGCATTTCGCCATCTTAGTTGGATTCTTGTGGTAAAAAAATTTCATTAATAAGATTCTTGTGGTAAAAAAATTTCATTATACATTAGATGGGAGATCTTCTCAAGATGGAATAGATTTACACACTTAAATTAAAACATATGATGTCCTATTCTATGGAGTTTTTATTTTAGGAACAAGAGGGAAAAAAAGAGGAGATTATGTCTCATTACAATATGGAAAATTATGATCTATGTTTATTTTGATAAGGATGTATTTTATGTAATGATAAGTATGCAGTTAGTGTGACTTAAGTTAGAAGATATGATTATTCTTTAATATGGTTAGTATAACTTATATTAGAAGATGATAAATAATTGAAATCCATTTAATTGTATTTGCACCGATTTTCAAGGGTTGAGTCTAGTCTTTATTTTTATCCTGTTTCCATTAGGTTTAGGTCAATCATTTGTGGAGTTAACCTAGGTCGGTGATATAATTTGTAGAAATGAACCCAAAACATTTAAAAGTTAAATTCAAGGTTTACTTCGAAATGTATCCTTTCTAAATGATTTGTTCTATGTTAATTTGACATGTAAAGTATTTCATTTGCAGCTTGTGGAGGTGTATTTTATTACTAACCCTAGTTCATTTCAAAACAACTGGAATAATATAATCCTTAGAGCATTATCATTTGAGTACTCATAAAGCATCAATACTTCATCACCTACTTGAATAAATATCTAAGTGTTTGTGCATGATCGCTTGTTGTTTTAGATCATTTACAAAAGTTGTTAAATCATTATTCTAGGGGTTTGACAAAGAGAGTAACACTCCAACAAGCAAACTTCCAAAGGTGTCCCTAAAGATTGAAAAATCAAATAATACAAAATATAAACATCAAGACTAATTAAATATATATGCTTATTAGCTTAGATTAGATATGCTTATTCTTTATGTACTGGTAACCAGTGTGACTTGTGTCAGAAGAAGATAAACAATTGAAATCTATTCTAATTGTAATTGTACATATTCTCATGGATTGATTCTAATCTTTAGATTATCATTTTTTCACTAGATTTAGGTTTGTTTTGATAAGAATATTATTTTTGTAATGATAAGTATACAAATAGTGTGATTTATGTTAGAAGACATGATTATTCTTTATGCAATGATAAATATATAATTAGTGTAATTTATGTTAGTAGATGATAAATAAGTTAAGTGTAATATAATTGTAATTATACCCATTCTAAAGGGTTGGTTTTAATCTTGATTCTTATCCTTTTCCATTAGATTTAGGTAAACCATTATGTGGAATCAACTTAGGCACATAGTATGATTTGTAAAATTGAACCCCAAAACCTTTAACAGTTAAATTCAAATTTGGATTTGAAATAAATCCTTCCTAAATGATTGTGATGTGTTCATTTGACATGCAAAACATTTCGTTTGTACCATGTGGATTGTATTTTATTAATAACCCTAGTTCATTTCAAAGCATCTAGAATGATATGATCCTCGGAGAATTATCATTTGAATATTCATAAAGCAATAATATTTCATCACCTACTTGAATACAAATCTAGATTTACAAAAGTTGTTAAATAATTATTCTAGGGGTTTGACTAAGAGAGCACCACTCCAACAAGTAAACTTCCAAACATGTCCCTAAAGACTGAAAAAATAAATAATACAAAACATAAGCATCAAGGCAAATTAAATATCTATGTTTATTAGATTATATTAGATATGACTATTCTTTATGTAATGATAACTATATAAAGAGTGTGAGTTGTGTGAGAAGATGATAAACAATTTAAGTATAATCTAGTAGTAACTGTACCCATCCTCAAGGGTTGTTCTAATCTTTACTTTATCCTTTTTTCACTAGGTTTAGGTTTATTTTCATAAGAATATTCTTTTTGTAATGATAAGTATATAATTAGTGTGACTTATGTTACAAGATACAATTACTTATATGTAATGATAGATATATAATTAGTGTCACTTATGTTAGAAGATGATAAACAATTTAAGTCTAATCCAATTGTAATTGTACCCATTCTCAAGGATTGGCTGTAATCTTTAGCTTACCTTTTTCACTAGGTTTAGGTCAACAATTTGTGGAATTAACCTAGGACAGTGGTATGATTTGTAGAAATGAACCCAAAACTAAATAAAAAGTAAAATTCAAATTTGACTTCAAAAATAATCCTTCTTAAATAATTGTTATGTGTTGTTTTGACATGAAAAATATTCCATTTCACTCTCGTAATTTATATTTTAATACTAACACTAATTCATTTCAAACCAATTAGAATGGTATAATAATGTATTGCTTTGAGTACTCATAGAAGATCAATACTTCATCACCTACTTGCATAAACATCTAGGCATATGTACCTAACTACTTCTTGTTTTCCGTCATTTACAAAAGTTCCAAAGGTTTAAATAAGTGAACATTACTCCAACAAGCAAAATTTCAAAGGTGTCCTTAAAGACTCAAAATAAAATAATACACGTCACAAATATCAAGTAAATTTAAAAATCAAATCAAAATTTACCAAAGTTGATAAACATGCACCAAACTTTAGATTTGTGGGCCCAAGTCAAATTCATGATCATCCAACTTGCTTCTAAATTTGTTGTAGTAATTAGACATATAAATAACAAGTTTCCATCTTTCAAGATATTTCAAGAAATTAATGTGAACAATATTGACTCTCGTATACTAAATATCTACATATGGATGAATTATTTATCTAAATTTTATTTATTTTAAGGCATTTTTTTTTTCCAATAATTAATCCTAGAGTCATTGTTTGGTTCATCGTTTAATTACTTTACCTTTGAACCTCTATATAATTTTCTTTTCATTCTCCCTTTCACCCATTAAAATAAGAGTGCTCCACATATAACTTTAGGATGTAGGGTCTTGCAGAAGGTGTTTAGGCTCTTTTTTTCACTTCAAAGATTATCTTATGGAATTAAAAAGGGGAGGATTAATGAATCTTTTCTTATAATACAAGTCAACCATTCATTGCTCAAAACTTTAAGTTCCTAGTGAAGATATGCATTTAAATTTTCTTCTAATAATCATTTTTTTATGTCTATGTGATAGATTACATGATTTTTTTTATGTCTATGTGATAGATTACATGATTACATGACTTTTATGTTTACATGGAAAATTGCATGTCATATGATTTTGATTTCTATCAACACATATTTTTTTATAACCCATCATCTAAAATTTCTTGCTTCTATTTAAAATTTCTTAGGTAAAAAGAATGTAAAAATCCACGAGATCCCTTTGCTTAAAAAAAGAGTTAATTACTAGAGCAGCTTGAGAAGATGAACCATGGAAATTCTTAGTCCGTCATCGGATTATGGAGGCTTCAGTCAAAAGATAAGGGCAAGATGTTAATCGGTTTGATAAACTTCTTATGCCTTCTTTCTTTAAAATTAGAGCATTCTTTCCTCTACAATCTATATGGGTAGCTTGGCAAAAAATTTATAAGTTTTTCATCTAGTATGGCTCATCTTTGCAACATGGCTTTAGTTTTTCTTTAGCTTCAATTTGGTGGAGCAAACTCATTACATATCATAATCAACCACTTGTTGTTAGTTTTCCAAAACATGCCATTTATTTATACAGAAAAGGAGTTGGACAATTTAAAGGTATTTGGGATTTCAATATTTTTAATTGGGCCTCATGGGAGAAGATTATAGTTGCTTATGGGCTAAACAATGAGTATAAACACTTTTTTATCTTTGTCCAATCTCTAATTCCTCTTGAAGTTTTTATGATGCTATGTACTTCAAAGGAATGTAATCCTTTAGCCACTTCAATCACATTCCATTGAAAAAAGTGTATATTCTTATTCTTCCCGATTGACCTCTCAATCCTAGACTAAACTACAAATGGAAATGCATATTTAAATCTAATTTTTGGAACAAGTTGAGTGCTCAAGTTTGGAAATATTGATACGCAAGTGCTAGCTTGAAAAGTAATACATTGCAAACTAACTGTTGGAGATAGGTTGAAATGTATTATGGTTCAACCAGTTAGTTGCCCTTATTGTCAGTGTTCTAAAATTATGAAACACATTTTTGGGACTGTGTATATGCTAAAAAGTAGTGGTATGTTGTGTTTAGGAAATTCTATGCAATTTTTAATCATGAACTTAATTGGAAAGAAGCCATTTTGGGCTTTAGAATGCATAACAATGTGGTTGCAGATTCTATTAGATAGGTTATTCTTAAGAATATTTGGCTAAACAAATGTACAGTTATCTTTTGTAGAAATTATCACCATGAAATTGATATTCTAAGACTTTACTCTAACATATTCCTTCAAGTTGTTGTTTCTTTTTTGCAGTCCCATAAGTTGTGCAAGAAGAATACTAAGGTTATAGAGCAACTTCAACAAATCAAGGATCAAGTTCTACAATTCAAACATGATCACAAGTCTACTCATAGTAATTTTGTAGCACAGTGTATGCAAGTTACTAGACATATGTAAAATTCAACAATGTGTTTGTCTTGTTTTTGGAGTGTGTATGTTCATAGGGTTTTCTATGTGGCTAATCTTGTTTTTAGTTGTTCCTATTTGTGCTCATGGTACCAATTATGTAATTATTGTTCTTTTTATTCTTTTCTTGGCAACCTGTTGGTCGCATTATTAAATGTAATATTTCTTGCTTGGTTTGAATATGAAAAAAAAAAGAGAAAATTATTTGCTTTATATTTTTTTATGGTGATTATAATGGGTGTTATGTTGGTCAATAAACAATCTTAAAGGAGTCAAGCTTTTAGCATATGATTAATAAAGTATAACAGAGTTACACTTTTGATTTAATGATTATATTTTGTTGAACAATTATTTTTAAATATTTTATGAGAGGATAAAATAAAATAAAATGTTTGTCCATAATTTATATATTAAGTAATATTTTTTACACTTGTATCATCATGTGGTTTATTATTTTAATGATTGAAAAGAAGTAAAACATTTTTTTTCTTTACTAAAGTTTAATATCATGCGAAAGATTTTATTTTAATTTTTTTATGAAAGGATAAAACAAAGCAAAAAAGTTTGTCCAAAATTTATATATTATGAAGATTTTCTATACACCTATGTGTCATCACATGATTTATTATTTTAATGGTTGAAAAGAAGTGAACCAATTTTTCTTCACTAAAGTTTAATATTATGTGAAAGATTCTTTTTAAAGGATAAAAAAAATTGTCCATAATTTATATATAAAGTAGTTTTTTTGTACACTCATGTGTCATACACGATTCATTATTTTAATGATTGAAATGAAATGAAACAATTTTTTCTTTAATGAAGTTCAATGAATGTAACAAGCAATACAACCTAATTAACCTATTTAGAGTTGTAAAAGTTATGTGACTAGATTTGGAAAAATAAAAATTTAAAGGAGTAGCCCAAATGGGCAGTGAAGTTGACTTGAGCCTTGGGCTTTCTCCTCAGTGGTCTCTAGTTGGACTCTAAAGCCTATATTCGGTTGATGCACTTGGCTTGCGAGCAACTTGGTCCATCCCCAGAGGATTAGTCTCACCTCAACTCGCCCCTTACTGACCCCAACTTGGCAACAAGTAAGACCAAGCTAAGGTGGGTTGGGCATTGTTCTAGGTCGCGGGGATACCTCTTGGGCACATTTTTTTAAAGGAGTGAAATTTCTTAGGTGATTTTGCTGGTTGATAGCTACGTGTCCACTATTTCAGTAATATCATTGAATCATTGTGTATAATTTTTAAAACTTGGATGTTGTTAGAAACACTAAGAGGGGTGGTGAATCAGTGTTTGTCTATTTGTTATAATTCAACAACTTTAAACTTGAATCAAATAGATAACAAATGAAGCACAACACATAACACAAGATATCATTACGGGGAAACCTTGATCAGAGGAAAACCTCGGTGGGAATTAGTACCCACAAATTATTGTAATAGTATAATGAACCTGTTAAAGTTCCTTTGCCCTGTTAGGAGCAGTCTTTACAATTCAAGTACAATGACCCTGTTAGGAGTCTTTACAAAACCCCGTTAGAGGTGGTTGGCTCACTGCCAGAGCTCACTGCTCAATAAGATGAAGGCTACAACCTTCAAATTACTAATATACACTATATCAAAAATGAATTGTTGTAATGACACTGTTGTTTGATCAGTTTCGTTTATGCGCTAATGCTTTAATCTCTTGTGTGTGTGTGAAATATTATACCTGTTACCTATGACACAACACTTCAATAGATCATTACGTTAGTGAAAAAGAGGTTAGTAAAGTATAGAAATCCACTAAAATTGACCTATTTCTTTCTAACTAAGAAGAGTGTGATAAGAAACATAACAACCCTCAAATTATGCTACTATCAGTGACATATACGACTTAGCATGAAATATTTGTGTTAAAACAAACTATTTAACCATTAAGCATGCATATTATCTCTAAAAATGAACATTATAACCATGCATGATAATGAAGCTATGAAGTAAAATGAAACTATCTAAATCTTAACAGCATAACAATGTATTTTCAATCTAAATTATCAGGCTTATTTGTGCTCAAAAACCTCTTCTATTTATTAAAGAAATGAGGAGAGAGAGGGGGACAAGGTGCATTAATGGAGTTGAAAAACTCATTAATGAGGTGTAAGAGGCATTAGGCATTAATGAGGGATGGGCATAAAAGAATCTTCATTAATGAAACCATTTATGAGGTATGGGGAGGGATGTAAGGCCAAACTTGGCAAGTTGGTCCTTAGAGGAAGTCAAGCTTGAGAAAGTTGACTTTCTCAAGTGGGTTGAGTTCTTAATCACTCCTTAATGGAATGTGACAACATTAGGAGGTGAGTTAGGATAGAATTAGGATTAGAATTAGATTTAGCATGGGGTGAATGGGTTGGGATAGGTTCAAACCCATGGTCAAAGTGGTTGAAGTGGGTTAGGTTTGGGTTTAGAGGAATATTAATGAAATGAATAAAACTTATTTAATTCATTCAAAAATAGGAATATTAACTATTTAAGCTTTTAATTGCTTTTTAATAATCAATAGGACTATAGCCAATTTAATTAAATTAAGTAGGCTAGGGGAATTAGTTCATTTGCAAGTGATGAGACATATTGAGGTTTATTTAATTTCTTTATGATTAAATACTATAGCCATGTTTTGAATTTGATTTGTTTTGATTGGTTTGAATTTATTTGAATTGTATGGCCAAAGTAGTTAATATAATTTAGTGATAAAAATCACCTAGGAGATTAAATTGATTTTAAAAGAATTATGCCAAGCAATAATAGGGTTGGTTGAACATAATTGGGGGTATGATCACACTTAGGGAAAATAGGATCTATGGTTAGAGCAGACCAAATCCAGTTGGTTACATTTTCCCCTCTTTGAATCGATGTGCAAGCAGCGCATTGATTCAAAGAAAGTTTTTTGATTTTGACTTCAGAAAGATTAAGAATTTCGCTCATGATCGAACGGAATGCCTGATGAGATCTGTCTCGCACTTGATTGAACTAAACTAATAGAATTGATTTTGAACTTGGCTTTTTTCCAAAGATCATTAAAAATATCTTTAAAGATACCAATTCTGAACTTGGTTGTCGTCCAAAGATTGATAATACTGATTCTAAACTTGGTTGTCGTCCAAAAGTCAGCATGAAGCTACCAGGAGCTTAGTAAGAATCTTTTAAAATGAGGGAAGACCAGATATCTAGCTTATGAGAACCAAAGCTTTGTATCCAACAATTCTGACTTAGTCAAGGAAACTGTCGTGCCCCTAGTTGTTTGATAATGAAGTCATTTTTTATGTTGTTTTGAGAAAAAATTTGATTGATGATAGTGTGATCATGCCCCCTCGGGAACGAAATCGAAGGAAAAGAATTAAATCCCTCTGTTGAAAGAACGTATCTCTTGCATGGAACGAGTAGGTCAGAAATAACGGAGTAGAAGAAGTGAAGAAAGAAGGTGTGTTTAAGAGTAAACACACAAGAACCAATTTAATCATAGTTAAAAGATGAGTTCAATTTCGTTCCCGATAGATCAAAGATTTTGGGAAGCATTGATATCAGTAATTAACTTGGATTTAGAAGAAAATTAAAATCATTTTGAGCTAAAATTCCTTATGCTTTTTTTTCTTTCAAAAATGCATCATGCAATCTCTAAATGCAGCTACATGCAAACTCTTAGGACTTGTCACTGATTTGCAGATATTGTAACATTCTTATCATCATTGGGCGCTTTTTGGAATGGATACCACTTGATAGTACAACCATCACTAATACCCACTAATATTATGACAGTATGAATACTATGTTTTATTGAAATGTCAGAAATAGACTTAGGCCTCAAGGCATAGAAGCCAGGATAACAAAAATAGTCACCTTCCTTTTATTATATCAGAATCTGTGTAAGGCAAGATATTGGACCCGTAATGACCTTGAAAATTCATATCCTTGGGTACATTATGCTTTGTATACCTTAGTGAGAATCTGAGTTAGAAAACAAACAAGGAAATTGTTTCAACCTCACCGTAGTTTACACATAACAAAGATCGAGATATATGCGGCTATCCACTCATGTTGGCAGCTCTTACCATAAACATCCAAGTTAGGTGAAATTTATAGGATCATTTGGAACAATCACCATACACAGAAAACCAATATAACATTATGCCCCCATCCTTGCGACTCTTTGTCTTTGCGCAAACGTCATGGAGTAACTCAGAAGACATAACAATTAGCAATTGTGAATCAATCAAATAAAATTTATAACTGCTTAGATGCCCCTAGTGTAAACATCATGGGTTCATAAAAGAGTCATAATCAAACCAAGATCAAACTGTGTTTAGGTAGTATTGAGAAATACTATTGATTCATTTTTCAAGCGCAGTAGAGATTCAACAATCAAAAGTTTAGAATTCAAGCAATATGTGTTCCATGTCTGTGTATGTTTCCTATTTGCAAGCCAATGTAGATCGTAGGAACATCATTCATGTTTGTGCCAACCTTGTGTCATGAAAGGGATAGTTTGGTGAAAACATCAAGTATCATTGGGTTACGAGACAAAATTGTTGGAGATTTGCTTCTATGCAAATAATTGATTGTATGTTTGTCATTGATAACAACATATAATATACAACAGTGTTCTATATGAAATTATCAGTACATATGTTCTGGAGCCATGTGTGTTTATTTCCATGGTGTATACATGTTCTAGATGCTATGTGCATTCACACCGAGTCAGATATGAAGTTTTAGTTGAGTTATGTTAATCAGTTATGACAGTTACAGAGACTAAAGACTATCTATGAAGAGCCGACGTAATTACATTATTTCTTGAGTTGCGCCTATCTTTGGGATATGCATGTTTGTATTCATGTTTATTTATGAGTTAAAGATAATTATCTAAAGGCGCCAAACATGTTCTATCAGAATCATGAAGTTGGAGTTAATTTGGTGGAGCCGACTTTGTGAAGCGTCGCGTCTATTCAGTTTGGGTTGCGTGATTCTAATAAGGTTGCATGGTTGATGTGGCCAACTAAAGAAGTATTGAAGTGACTCCTAAAGCTGATGAAGATCAAATCCTTTGGAGAAGATACTTATAGTAGTTCATTTGATGAACGCTAAGTGTGAATGATAAGAAAAGAGAAAGAAAAAGAACATAACAGTTTATTGGTTAGTATGTGTACTATATAAAATAAATGATTATGATATGTGTGATGGTGTGTATTGTAAAAATGTAAAGGGGATTGAAATAGGGATATGTTTATTAAGAATGTATAATATACTAAGAATGATTGATTGATTATCTTGAAATGTAATGCATTGATGTGTAAATTGCCCTTTAAGTTGCCTAGAATGTATTGAATCCCTTAACCTTAATTGAATTGTATTGATTAAGTATTGCAATTG
>MU223622.1:681350-693698 GCA_018584345.1 Thuja plicata
GTATTATAGGGTTAAGCTAATGCTTCCTTATTTTAATGGAGGAATTAAGAATATATTATTATTTGATCAATATTTATGATATTTAGGTACTTATGCAAAGCATCATGCATTTTAAGTAGTGTACAATAGATGACTCGTGTAATTCTTCTATGGTTCTTAATCATATTATCATTTGATTCGATTTCATAGTGGGTGTTTTCCTTAATGCCATCTACGTATTCATGGTTAAGTAGTGTACTTTATGTCACTTGTGTAGTTTTTTGTACCTCTTATAAACCAAGGATAATTATTAAGTGGAATACAAATGTTTAATTAGTAGAGAATCTAAACTTACATGTCTACACCTTGCTAATGTGTAAAATCATAACTAAAACTACATTTAAGGATTAAAATGAATCTAATCTCTATAGGTGCATTTCCAAGGTGTTATCAACTATATAAAAGTTTTAAGAAACAAGTTTATCTTAATAGAGTAATTATTATCGGGGTCAAGTGTATATTTGAATATAGCTTTAGATTCTTAGTCATGTTACATCATTTTTATAGTAAAAGCATGCTAAGATATACTTCTAAGAACACCCTCCCAAGTCTCAGTTGATATCAGTGAAGGAGAGATCACCTCCTCTCATAAATTATCCTCCAACCCTCCATAATATGTTGATTAACCCTTAATTTAGTTTATTGACAATAACTCTTAGTGTTGAAAGTTAAATTGTATCTTGGCATTTTGGAGCGATGGTTTTCTTACCCAAATAATTGATCCGTGGTGTTTCATTTTAGGTAGAGGTAAAAAAAATGCGGGTTCACTAAGAGTACTAGACTTAGGGGAGATGATAAAGAGCTTACATATAGATATCGTCTTAAGAAGAGCAACCCCAAAGCTATAAATGTCACCTTCTAATATTGAAACTGCATTGACTATTCTTTTATAGATTATATTTTTGCCAAACTCAAAGAGGTTTACTAAAATATTTTCATCCAATATTATGTTATTACTACTACTAACATCAAGAATGATGTTGGTTTTGAACAATAATCAATTCCTATGCAAAAAATGAATAAAAATAATTTGAAAGAATTATATTTCAAGTGTCTCTTAAAAATAACTACAGTTCAGCCATGTTCCATCTTTCAAAACTTAATAAAATCTTCATCCTCTCGTTCATATCAAATACATTTTAATAGCTACATGACTAACTCTAGGTCGGTATATTATGTACAAATACTAAATTATTGTGTGAAAATGAGTAAGAGTAATTTAGAGAGTTGAACTACTACTTTTTAAACTGTCATATTTATTTAAACAATGTATATGCATAATATTACATTATAAATGTATATAAATAATTGTCCATCACATGATTAAATATATTTTATCATGTAACATATTTCATCATGAGATACTATATAATATAATCATAAGGAGATTTATCAAACTTGCTCTTGTTAATAAAATGAGCCATTATTTTTCTTTCTAAAATTATAATTAGCATTCAATTTGAAGATAATCTAAGATATCTTCACTATCTTTACATATTTTATGTTTAAAGTAGCAATCAAAAATTTTCATTTCAAAAAATTCAAATTTTATTTATAAATAGTTTAGTGAAAATTCAGAAAAGGAAATTAAAATCTTAAAATAATATGATGAATAAATATATGTTATATTTATTTTTTAATAAATAATTGACTTAAATATTATTTGTATCACATCATAGTTAAGAAAAAAAAAGTAAACAACACTATAATACAAATACATTGATGTTGTTATTTTATCACAGTATAAATAATATTTTTACATTTGATTGATTTATTGAGATTATAGTCTTCTCTTTCTATTTCATGTAGAACCCCCTCTAAAGAAAAAATGAGTTCTGTGATGGCAGGCCTACCAATTTTATGCTCCTGAACACACATAAGTGCAATAGAAACAAGCTTTTCCGTAGATATTATATTCTTATGATTATTCCTAATAGATGGGTCTATTATGTCTTCTAAATCACCAACTTGGAATTTTATTAAATATTTTAATAACAAAAGTATTTTAATTAACTTTTTATTAATTAAATATCCTATTATTTATTATTTCTAAAATTAACAAGATTTAATAATTATACCACAAATAACATAATAACCAAATTCTATTCTAACATGAATATAACCTCAAACCACACATACAAACCTGGAAACCCGACTAAGACAAATAAGTAAAACTCAAACACAAGCAAAGGTTCTCGAATTCATGTCACCTTGACATATTCAAATGGTAACAACACAAAATATTGTCTACTATTTCAAGACAATAAGTGGTTTAAGTTGGGGTTTTTGGACCTATTCGTTATCTCCCCCCTCTTACCCTTGAGACGTTGCGATAGGGTACACTCACTCCTGCCAATTCAGGGAAGACGAAGCCTGATACCTGCAATCCTTTCATCACAAAATTAAACATGTGCATACATACAATATGTAACAAGTAATGGTTGAGAACAATAGATCATGCGGGTCTCGCACACAAGTAACTATGACCCCGCCTCATACCATAAAAATCACATTATACAAAAAGTAAAAGCATACATATTATCCATGTGCATAAATATAGTGTCAGTATTGTCAGTAATCCATAATCATAAATGTCATCATAACATGAGATAAACATCATAAAACTAATCATAAGTCTAACTGTAACCACATAAAATCACGCAAAATCCATGGTTCTTACTAACTAAAATCCAACAAAATGTTATACAATATTAGCTGCAAATAGAACTAAAGTAAACGATGCATACGTGCAAGTGGCCAAAAAGAGTTTAACATAAATAAACTAAAAGCAACTAAAGGGTGGGCACTACATTCACCCCCCCCCCCCNTTAGGCTTACTCTTGTAAGCCTACAAATAGGTAGGGATATAAATCTCGTAATCTCGATGCATCCCCCCAAGTCGCTGATGACTCATCAGAAGGGTCCCATTGGACCCTTACCTTCTCGATGGTATGATCCCTGAGGGTCAAATCCCACTGCTATAGCATGTGAATGGTCTCCAAAGCTAGTTGCTCGTCTTCTACCTATAAGGTGTTCAAATCAAGAATATGTGTCACATCTGGAATATATTGTCTAAGAATTGAAACATGGAAAACATCATGAATGGTAGCTAAGTTGGGTGGCAATGCAATATGGTAAGCGACTGGTCCTATCCTCTCAAGAATCTCAAAAGGGCATACAAAAAGAGGTGCCAACTTTGAACCCTTTCCATAACTGATTAGACTCTTCCGTGGTTGCACTCTCAAGAATACTCCATCACCAACTGTGAACTGTTTATCCACCCTATGAGCATCTACATACTTCTTCTATCTATCCTAGGTCATGACAAAATGCTTTGGAATGCGCTCTACCTAATGCTCCATATCTTGAAGCATCTCAGGACCTAGCAGAATATGGTCTTCTAGCCTATCCCAACTCAAAGGTGTACGACAAGGACAACCATACAAAGCCTGAAAAGGAAACATACCAATAGAACTATGGTAACCATTGTCATAAGAAAAATCAGCCAGGTACAGATAGTCCTCCCAATGAGTGTGCTTGTCCATGAAATACATTATCAATATATCCTCTAATACCTGATTGGCCCACTATGTCTGGCCATCGGTCTCATGATGATATGTTGAACTAAAATTCAGATTTGCTCCCAAGTCGTGCTGCAATGAAGTCCAAAATACAGAAGTGAATACTGGATCCCTATCTGATATAATCTTGCGGAGAATACCATGTAGTCTCGCAATGTCCTGCATAAAGACTTTATCCACTTAAGTTGTTGTATAGGATGCCCTCATGGGAGAAAAGTGTTCCACCTTGGTCAATCGGTCAACAATTACCATGATAGAATTGTGTCTACGAGGTGTCACAACCAAACCTACAATGAAATCCATCGATATGATATCCCATTTCCATGAAGGAACAAGATTAGGTAGTAAAACCCCTACTGGATGTTGGTGGTTTGTCTTAACCTTTTGACACTCTAGTCATCTTGCCGAAAAATCAGCAATGTCTCATTTCATACCGGTCCAATAATAAATCTGTCTAAGATATGCATGCATCTTCTTGACACCTGGATGTGCTAAGTAAGGTGCAGGATGAGCCTCGGATAGAATCAATGCATGGAGATCATCTAATGGGGTACATATATCCAGCTTGTATGACGTAATATACCATTTTTCTGTAGCACATAACCTGCAAATATGCCCTCAAAATTT
This sequence comes from Thuja plicata, assembly GCA_018584345.1. Lineage (NCBI taxonomy): Eukaryota > Viridiplantae > Streptophyta > Pinopsida > Cupressales > Cupressaceae > Thuja > Thuja plicata. The sequence goes on from MU223622.1 coordinate 685,598, forward strand.
CTCCCTGATTCAATCTCTGCGCTCACTTCCTGATACCAAGTATTTGCAGGATGTGCCTAAAGTATACGACTCCACAAATCTACACCAAGAGTCAATGTCGATATCTCATGTCTCCTTCGACTCAAGGCATTAGCTGCCACATTCTCCTTACCCTGAATTTACTTGACTTCAAAGTCATACTCACAAAGGAATTCCATCCATCATCTCTGTCATGCATTCAGATTAGGATGGGTAAAGATGTACTGTAGACTGTGGTCATCACTGTGAAGATCAAACTGATGTCCCAATAGAAAATGTTTCCATCAAACCAAGGCATGAACTACCATAGCTAACTCCAGATCATGTGTAGGATAATTCAGCTCATGATCCTTGAGTTTGTGAGATTTATAAGCAATCACACGTCCTTCTTGCATAAGGACTGCCCTTATACCTTCCAAAGAAGCATCAATACACACCATGAATTCACCCAATGGATCAAGTACTGCTAGAATAGGTGCACTAGTCAAATGCTCCTTGAGGTTTTGAAAGGCCTCATTGCACTTATCTGTCCAGAATAACTTCTTTCCTTTTCTCTGAAGAGAAGTGATAAGATGAGAAACTCTAGAGAATTTTTGAACAAATCAGTGGTAATATCCAACCAAACCGATGAAACTATGAACTTCAAACACATTAGTGGGTGCTGGCCAATCCACTATTACCTGATTCTTTGAGGAATCCACTGAGATACCCTTACCTAAAATCACATGATCCAGGTACTAAACTTCTTACTGAAAGAAGTCACATTTTGTCACATTGGCATACAACTCATTATCCCGAAGGCATTGCAAAATTTGTCGCATATGTTCCTCGTGCTCTTCTGGGGATTTAGAATATATCAATATGTCATCCAAGAAGACAAGAATAAAGCGATCGAGATAAGAGTGGAATACTTCATTCATCAAGCACATGAAGACTGATGGAGCATTCATCATGCCAAAATGAACTACTATGAATTCATAATGTCCATAGCGAGTGCAGAATGTAGTCTTGTGAATATATGAATTCTGGATATGCAACTGATGATATCTTGACTTGATATATATCTTAGAGAACACCTTATCTCCCTTAATCTAATCAAATAAGTCATCAATCCTTGGTAGAGGATACATGGTCTTGATCGTTACCTTGTTCAACTGTCTATAGTTGATGCACAAGCGTAAGGATCCATCCTTCTTCTTAACAAAGAGTACATGTGCTCCCCATGGGGAAATACTCGGTCGAGTTCAACCCTCTTCCAAAATATATTCTAATTGGAATCATAGATCACTCAAATCCTGAGTGATCATCAGGTAAGTATCTCTAGAAATAGGCTCTACTCCTAGAATGAGGTCAATATGAAAATCTATGTCACACTTTGGTGGCATACCCAGAAAATCACTCAAAAATACATCTATGAATTCCTAAAGAATAGGATGATCAAGAGTCTTGTCCTCTGTCTCAACTCCATCTAGCTCATTCATAGATACAACAAAAACCTGATATCTCTTTCGCATGCTTTGCTTGAGTTGCATGGCAAAAATCATATGAAGGGAAATAGGATGTTGAATACCCAAATCTCCATGTCCTTGCCAACATCATCCTTGCATCTGATAATCTTTTGTCTATAATCGATGCTGGCTCCATGAGATCCTAACCAATCCATACCAAGGACGACATCATATGATCCCAAAGGAATCACACGAAGGTCCACAAAAGCGGCAAATTTACCCAAGTTCAACTCACACTTAAGCACTAGAGAATATGTTGGTACCCTTTCCCCTGAGGCTAACTCTACTTTCCAACTTATGTTCTGCTTTACTACCACAAGCCCACATACCTCTACTACAAAAGGAGATATAAAAGAATTTGTAGCTCTTGAATCAAACACGATAGAAAGAGAAATACCTCAAGTAGCACCCAAAGTTTCTATCAATGTGCCCTGGTGCTCTGCCCTGTGATGATCCACAGGTTGCAAAAACCTTATGAGATCTACCAGCATCTCCTACTGTAGGCTCAAAAGCTACAACTCTTTGCCCTGAAAACTGTGGTGCACGCTGAGGACAATTCACTAGAATATATCCAAACTGACCACAAGTGAAGCAACCACCACCTCTACCATAACCTCTCCCTATGGAGGGTGCACTAGACTACTGATAGCTTCCTCTACTAGTCACTAAATGTAAGCTTTGTGCTGGCTTACTAGACTAGCTGTGCTTATTGCTCTAAAAATTATGGAAGATCCTCAATTGAGAACCACCACTCTGAGCTGGAGGATATGGACCCTTCTGTTGTTGATTAAGATTTCCCCTAAACTGATAAAAAGGTTTCTTGAAGTTACTAGCCCCTTGGGAATGATTACCTCTAAACCCCGAAGAAGTAGATCCCCCATTCTAAACATCCATCTGACCACCATGACCGGAAGTTTGATTTGCCTTTAGTAGAGTAACCTTATTGACTACCTCCTTGAGGGTCTTAGGTTTGAAAACCTTGACTCCCCCAACGATGTGGCCACTAAGCCCCCTAATGAAATGTTGAACCATTAGTGGGGACTTATCAATAAACCATGCATATGGATTTAGCTCATAAAATTGACGCTCATACTCATGAACTGTAAGGGATAACTACCATAGTTTGTGGAATTCATCTACGCGCTGCTGGTGCCACTGGTCAGGTAAGAACCGCTCACAGAAGTTCTTGAGAAATAACTCCCAAGTGGTGGTTTCCATGCTAAGCCCTAGCTTATCTTCCTTGATCTTCCACCATGTGGTTGCAAACCCCTCGAGGTGTATGATAGCATACCTCTCTTTGATGTTGGTATCAAACTGTTGCATAGAAAAACAATGATCCAACACAATGATCTGTGTCTCTGCCTCAAACCCAGTACCAAGACCATTGAATGGAGGTGGTCATGACCTAAGGAGGTCTCTTATCTGCCTGACCTTAGCGGCCTCCTGATCACCCGTAATGCCCTTCCTACTCGGGCTCCTGGATCTATGTCTAGTCTCCTCATTATGGTGATGCTCTTCTCCCTAATCTCTATTCGCCTTGGGAAGGTGATCCGAAATGGCATGTAGTAGCTACCTATTTTGAGACTCTATCTCAAACTCTCATTCTCCACTGTGCTCCTCCATGTTCCCCTCATGTACACTCTCAGTTGTGTCACTCGTAGATGTGCTAGGAATTCTACCCCTTTCGCGCCTTCTACTGCGGCCTGCACTTTGGCCCCCCGTAGTGGATCTAGTCTCGGTAACCATCTTCCTATATCAACATCAAGGAGAAACGTTAACAAAAATAAACCATAAAGTAAAGACATGGTATATGGTCATAAAATAGTAGTCTGAAATACAAGAGTGTTATATGTCTAAGTTTGTTTTAAGTTTTCAACTACTAAACAACTAGTAGGTGTATGTGATTACCAGAGATCCCAGTGTAGAGAAACCTTGAGATCTAATACCAAATGGAATGCCCTGCTAGGGAAACCAAGAGAAATTAACCTATAACAAGTAACCAAGTTCACAAATTAAATTTTTTTTATAGTTTACCTTCAAGATGAACAATTAAGCAGAAGCAATTACAGTGAAAACATGATTATAAAAGTAAACTCAACAAGGATACAATTCTCAAGGGTTCCATAACATAGGAATTACTCATAAATTAATTAACAACTAATTACAAATATTCCAACGTACATAATGATTAACAAGTACAACATCTCATAAATAATGATACAATTGCATTTGATACCCTAAGGTACATCCAATGAAATGACATCCGTTGCACAAGTCACAGGGTATGTAATTATAATCAAATAGAAACTACAATACATTAATCCATAAGTAATATAATTGATATACAAATACATGATATGATAAACTACCTAAGAAAGATAAGAGCATATCTCCAAAGATGTCGCATATGGTACAACTACTACAATATCATCAACAATGGTACAAGGGCGTCGAGGTCTCCAATGGTAAAGAGGGTCACTACCACCCATCCTCATGGCACCTAAATAGTCCACTCCCACCAAGCTGAGGAAATAACAACAAATCCCACTCGATTTACAAACCAGCCATAAGGTAAGACCAAACAAGGGATCTTGAAAGCTCTCTATCTTGAAGTACAACTCAACTAAATGGGTAAAAAATCTATAAAATAGAGGCAACCAACACACGTAGGAAACCTAAAATGTAAATGGGGAAGTGTCATCACACGAGTCAACTCTAGAGTTACCCTGGCAGTCTTGCTGGACCTTGCCCCCCAATGACTCTATGTGGTATCAGTAACCTCTCGTATAGACAAGGATTTTAACTATGCAAGATCAAATCAAGCATCTCCTCCCACTCCCATCCTAGCCTATACAATCACTCAAGGCATGGGCGAGGAATACAGGTGTCTTATTAATTCATTTTAAAACTCCATAGTGTAATTATGTTCACTTATCAAGTAACTTACAATGAGTTACCCTGACAACCTCTTAGGGTCCCGACCCTCATTGCAAGCCACTCCCCCCTTAAACACTTAGATTACCTACCCTAAGCTCATAGTCATGTAATCAATCCCATAAGTTCTGTAAAGATACAATAGTCATATTTTAGTTCCATAAAAAGGCCATCTAGAACACACTTTGGTCTTCGAACCCACTTTCAAGTAAACACACTCTCTCTCGAGAGTTCACCTATACTTGAGCTTAGACAAACAATGAAGAAAAGACAATCAAATAGATACTATTCAAAAAAAATGAAGTAGAAACACTACATAAAACACATCCCTAGCCTCTGGTACATTTCCCTAGGAGCCAACGTAGTTCCCCAGATAAACCCAAAATAAAACTACATTAACAAGGAGAAAAGACCACGATAAAATGCAATTAAAAGAAATTAAAACGTTAATCACAATTTAATAATTCCTTTTTAAACAATAATTAACGTTATACAAAAAGAAATACTAATTAATATCAAATTAGTTAATATTATAACTAACTTTAATTACTACATACAAATCTTAAAATCTAACACTCGTTTAATACTAATTAATATTAATTAAAAACAAAATTAATATTAATTGAATTCACAAATAACTTTTACATTAAATAAATTACAACATTTTAAAAAATAATAATAATAATAATTAAATAAATAAATAATATAAAAATTAATATTAATTAATAAATTATATATATAATTATTAATAATAAAATTAAGGTGAAGTGGGGGAAACGTACCCCACTCCCCATTCCCCAAGGGAGGCAGACCCCCCAAAGGGTTGTCGCGGACAGTTACTCATGTTGTCGTGCGCAGCAACTGCTGCCACGACAGCTAGTTGTCGGGGTGGGGATTAGAACCCCCGCCCCATTTTAATTTTTTTAATATATTTTTTTAAATATATTTGTTTTATATTTTTTTGTGTTAAAAAATTACAAAACCCAGTTCTGTCAAAAAACAACAACAGGTAAAATGTTTTTTTTAATAAATATGGTTTTTTTTATATACTAGAACAATAATAACCCAGAAATCTTTTTTATAGAAAACTTTAATAAAGAACTGCGTTTTTGTTTTACCCTAAACATTAATGAGTTTATTTTTCTAAGTCTGATTGTGCATTTAAAACAATTTTTGAAGAATTTCTCAAGAACACAAAATTTATTTTCTAGGAATAACTCATTTTTCCAAAAATCACAGATCTGGGTTATCTAATCTGTTTTCTACTATTCTGAATCCATAGATCTAGTCTTAAGCTATCCTAGAATCATACATAAGGAGTTCCAGATCTATCCTATCAACCAAAACTAGATTTTAAGAAAAAACACAATTTTCTTAATAAAAGATTTATATTGAAATATAGACACAATTTCAGGATCCTACCTCAAATTCTTCACAAATTTGAAACAACTAATCCTATAGAAAACAAGAAAGCTTTCCAAAATGCTCCTCCGCTTTCAAAAATTCCTCCTTGTCAAAATCTAGAGCTCGAATCCCTCAAACCTGTGTGTTCTTGAAAATGAACCAAAAATTTCCTAAAATAGGAAAAAAACACTTAACCTAGGGTTTCTAAACTCACCCCAAGGTTCAAAAGTAACTCCAATTGACTTTTGAGTCAAAAGATTTGATTTCACACTTTCCGTCTTTATCTTAAAACAACATCAACTTTATTTCAATTTAGGATTTAATAATTGCTCAATCCCTTAATAATAGAAGTTAGGAATTTAATTAAATCTTTTAATAACAAAAGTATTTTAATTAACTTTTTATTAATTAAACACCCTATTGTTTATTATTTCTATAATTAACATGATTTAATAATTATAACACAAATAACATAATAAACCAAATTCTAATCTAACATGAATATAACCTCAAACCACACATACAAACCTAAAAACCCGACTAAGACAAATAAGCAAAATTCAAACACAAGGAAAGCTTCTCAAATTCACGTCACCTTGAGAGATTCGAAGAGTAACAACACATAACCTTGTCTACTATTTCAGGACAATAATTGGTTTGAGTTGGGGTTTTTGGACCTGTTCGTTATCTTCCCCCTCTTACTCTTGAGACGTTGCGATAGGGCACACTCACTCCTGCCAATTCAGGGAAGACAATGTCCGGTACTTGCAATCCTGTCATCACAAAAATGAACATGTGCATACATACAATATGTAACAAGCAATGGTTGAGAAAGGTAGATCATGTGGGTCTCACACACAAGTAACTACAACCCCGCCTCATACCATAAAAATCACATTATACAAAAAGTAAAAGCATACATATGATCCATGTACATAAATAGAGTGTCAGTATTGTCAGTAATCCATAATCATAAATGTCATCATAACATGAGATAAACATCATAAAAATAATTATATGTCTAACTGTAACCACATAAAATCACGCAAAGTCCATGGTTCTTACTAACTGAAATCCAACAAAATGTTATACAATATCAACTGCAAATAGAACTAGAGTAGTCGATGCACACGTGTAAGTGGCCAAAAAGAGTTTAACAAAATAAACTAAAATCTATTAAAGGGTGGGCACTACGTGTGATAACTCACACCCGACGTGTGATGACTTACACCTGAGGTGTGATCCGTCACACTCGTTGTGTGATGTCTCGCACCTGAGGTGCGATGCATCACACCCAGCGTGTGATGACTCACACTCAAGGTGCGATCCATCACACTTGGTGTGCGATGTCTCGCACCCAAGATGTCTTCCCACACGGGTTGCGCACCAAAAATGCCCCAACAAGCATGGAAAAATGCCAAAACATGGCATCTATGCATGACAACACATCATAAAAGGGATCAACGACATTTTTAAACAACATTCATGGAGAAATATCCAAGATTTATCAACACCCATCTCCCAAATCTTTAAATCAAAACCCTACCTGGAGAAATTAAGCAAATTTGATAACAAAAGAGGGTTTTCTTGACACATATTGGGGGATCATAATGCTCAGGCCTCTGATACCAACACACCCTCTCAAACGAGTGATCTTCCACTGGAATCACCATCTCGTCAGATAATCTTCTTCTCCACCACAATGCTCAAGCAATTTCACCAAAAGGACAATGAGAAATAAAAGGGAAATTACCTCTTAAAAAGTTACTTTTTCCAAATAAAGGGTATTTTGGTGGGATTCTTATCCAAAAGGGAAGATTATCAATCCTTTATTAGCTGGTCGGGCACTTTTTATCATTGTTGGCATTACCATTTATCGGGATTTAAAACAAGAAGGATGAAATTGGTCAAAATTTTCAATGTTAATTTAAATCTTTTTACCAAGCTCAAATATATTTAAATCATTTCAATTTTAATCCTGAGGGGGCATACTGGCACAAAAGTGCATAATTTTGCAAATCAGGGCACTTCTAAAAATTAGGGACATCGGGTGTCAAAATTTAAATATTTTTGTTAAGATTAGGCTGAAAGCTAATCTCCCAAGAACACCTGCATGCATGACAGTTACAAGACAGAAGCAAAAGACAGAAGAGAGAAGAAGCTATGGCGGCCAAAAAGCCAGAGCCATGAAATCCATGTTGCAAGAAAAGAATTTCTATTAACAATACTGAATACAA
>MU223622.1:695483-707328 GCA_018584345.1 Thuja plicata
GGAGCGGCCGGCGGGGCGACCGAGCGGCTGGGGCCGCGGAGCGGGCCGAAGGGGCGGCGGAGGCCGGAGGAAGGTGGCGCCCAGGCCAGCGGGGGGCGCTGCCGGAGGGCCCGCAGCCGGCGGTGGTGGTGCGGCGACGGCGCCCCACAAAATGTATTGGCCGCGGTGATTTTTTAACAAAAAACCATAGAAAATTTGGTTTTTTTAAAATTTTTTTGAAATTTTTGCCTCGGTTTCTGTGTCGTACGGCACAGGGACCAAAATTTTTTTGCCTCCAGAGTCCAGATGTCCAAAATGGACAAGTTTTATATGTATTATGGGGTTTTTGGGTGCTCTGAGCTCAATGGAGATGTCCGTTTGAGCTCAAAGTGACCAGAAAAAAAACCCAAAACAAAAAATACATAAAAAACCTCTGAAACCCTTGGAAACCTTCTGTTTCAGGCACGCTTCAACGAAACACGAACAACCAGCTGCAGAGTGGCTCTGATACCATGTTAAGATTAGGCTGAAAGCTAATCTCCCAAGAACACTTGCATGCATGACAGTTACAAGACAGAAGCAAAAGACAGAAGAGAGAAGAAGCTATGGCGGCCAAAAAGCCAGAGCCATGAAATCCATGTTGCAAGAAAAGAATTTCTATTAACAATACTGAATACAATGATCTCCTTATGAAATGCAAAGAAGTGAATCCTTATAAAAGGAATCACGAAACCCTAAAGGAAACCCTAAAGAATTATAAAGCTTCCTAAGTGAAACTTAAGCATAGATTAAATAGACTAATAATTAAATGATTTAATTATTAGCTATGCTATGACTACTCTAACAATTTTAACCGGGACATCAAGAGGGATCAATTTTCACATCGGATATATCAAATTGTTAAGGGAACGACATGAATATCATCATCAGAGCAGTATCATCATCAAAATCATAATCTAGGCATCATCCTTCTCAGCATCATAGCAGGGATTCATAGCAAAACATCATCATCATCATCATCAGTATCACATTAGTGGGGCACTTATTTTAAATCAAACATCACATCAAAATCTACATATTAACATTATATCAGACATCAACTCAAGTATTAGACATTGGACATTAGGTATTCTTTGAACCAATGCGCTTCACACATCAATTCAAAGAGGGGCATTTGTATACACCTAAAATTGGTCAACACGAATCAAAGCAAAAATCAATCAAATAAAAGCCATTTTGAATTAATTAAAATCAATAAATCATATAAATAGGTAAATGAATTAATTATTTAATTACTTAGTTCAACAATTGGTTAAATTCAATTCAATAAATCAATCATGGCTAAAGTAATTAATTCTTTTGAATTAATTAAATCCTAATGTTCCTCACCCACCACTACATGACGAAAAAATCATTCAACCAATGGGGAGTGAGGAAAACAAGCACATGGATTGCAAAAAGGCTTTGTTATCTTGACCACTCAATCTTACAAATCAATCTTGTCCACTCAAAGGGGACACATCATTGTCAACCATACTTTGACCATGGTTATCTTGACTTACCCCCTACATCTTGGGAAATCCTATAAATAGGAGGCATAATTAAGTACAAATGACTTGAATTCACAAGCACTTCACCTCTACTTTCATATAGAGAATTGGTATTAGATTCAATAAGCATCATCACAATGGTGAAATTCGCTATGTTTGAGTAGAATTGAGCATTTAGAATAGGGCATTTATCTTAATTTGCATACATTTGCATCTTAGATTCATCTTTTTATCATTCTTAGCATAATTCGCGCTCTAGGGTTTGTCACTTTAGGATTGCTTTGCAACTGAGAGCCTTCTTTTAGTCCTTCTAGCTAGAGATCCACGAGAAGCTCTTGATTGCTTTCATTTTCATATTGCTTAACTAGTTAGATCCATAATTCAATTTGAATGTATGTCGAATTAATGTTTCATGAAGGTTTGTGAGTTGCGGGTTTACACACACAGTTGTCAATTGATTTAGTACTAAGGTGTTAAGAATCCTTAAATTGGCTTTATGATTCTCATTATTTATGTTTGCGCAACACTTAGTGCTCATCGTTGTTAGAATTGGCAATACTTGTGACACTCTTTGATTAAGCATTTTCATGACAAAGTTTTAACCCTCATATTTAAATATATAGTCGTCCATCTAAATGCCCCATTATTAACATAGACTAATTAAGGGGCTAGGGTAGACCCAGATTACAACCCAATTATGTAGATTCAATAATGTAATGTGTGGAAGCAATTTATACAGATGATAAAGGCTCAAGTATGTACAAGGCAAAACAACAAGAAAAATAAAGAAGATAATTGACAACCATATTAGAATTATAACAATAAATTTGTAACGCTCAAGATTTTTGTTAACAAGTTATTTGAAGGCTGCTTTTATTAGTGTTGTGATGTCTCTAATGACTCTCTGCTATGTTATGAACCATGCAATGCGTCAATCTCTCGCTTCTGAACCTAAGCTCTTGGCGTTGGGTAATTCCCTTGGGTTGGGGGCTCCTATGGCAGTACATGGAGCCACTCCATTTTCTGCTCCCGCATCTATGGTGCAGCAGGTTGTTTTCATCCCAGGTGGCAGTGGAAGCCAATGATTGTTGATCCATTTGCCTCTTCTCTGCTTGGGTTGGAGGCTAGTAATGTTGTTCCTACAGCTGGAGGAGAGGTTTCTACCTCTGTGGCTATTAAGGATGGGTATATGCCCAGATGTGGTGGATAATGTGGATTTCTACAAACATCGTGGGTTGGTCTATACATTTATATGTCTTTGGCCCTGTTTTGGATCTGCATTGTTGGGTAACAAGTTCTTGGTGATCCTTAGTCTCTAGTAACATTGAGTTTTCCCTTGTGAAAGAGGGTTTTTTATTGCTACATTTTCTTCTTCTAAAGACTGTGATTTGGTGTTGAGCAAGTTGTGGGTTTGAGGGAATCATTCTCTTTTTCCAAACCCTTGACAATCTCCTTCAACCCTCTTACTGAACCACTCAATGTGCGCTTAGTGTGTGTTTGTCTTCTCAATCTTCCACTCCATTTTTGGGAGATTTCTTGTTTTAAGGCCATTGTAAACCCTATTGGTCATTTCTTGAAGGTAGATGAAGCTACGACCTCATTGGGCCACTCTACTTTTTCTTGCATTTTGGTTGACATGAATATTTCCACACCACTTTCGAGGGATTTAGTGCTCATGGTTGGGGAGAGGCCTTGGACTCAATCGTTGGACTATGAGAGCATTCCCTGTTAGTGTCGGCCATGCTTCTCTACTGGTCATATGGCTACAGACTATTCTCTTTGCATTGTAAATGTGGTGCTATTTGGTGGAAGGATGCAAATGATGATCATTTGACCATCTGAGCTTCTGATTCTACCTCTGAGGACTCCTCACAGGATGACAATTAGGACGAAGCTCTTCCTGCAAATCTGGGTCATGCTCCTACTACAAAACTGGGTGATACCCTTGTTGTAAACTATGTGGATACCACTCCTGCTCCTACTGGTGTGACCCCCTTTGGTCACGTGGACCATTCTTCGCCTTCTGCTCCTGCTCTGTTCCAAGCTTCAGCTGACAATGTTCAACTTTCTCAACTTTTTGGTCATTGTGATGGTAGATGCCCAAATTGAGTTTCATTAGTTTCTCCCCCTTGTGATGGGGATTCTAAGGACATCGCCTAGATAGTTGTTCAATAGTGCTGGAAAAATAGTTCTTCAAGCTCACACTCTTCCTCACAAGCGGTGAGTGAGAAACCCTCCCACTCTTGAGGAGGGCTACTAGCCTTTGTGCTAGTGTACTATTTATTTTTTGTTTTGTCTTTGACAACAGTTGTTATATTCGTGTGTTGTTAATAAGTCATTGATGGACTGTAAAAAGCGAACACCCCTGTTTTAGTGATGTGGTTCTCTTTGATGCCTTCAAGTTGTGGTTTTGTAAGGGTCAACCGCCTTGTTAGGCTATTGATTATAATAAAAAAAAAAAATTGTATCATGAGTTATGCATTACTCCAAGTGAACGATAAGCGAGAATGACAATGTAGTTGGAGTTTTTAAATGTGATGGGGTTGATGGCAATGAAGGTGCATACTTTGATGATGTCGATGAATATGTTCCTTGGACAACCTTAATGAAGATGAATTGTTATTAAATACTTTTCTAGAGGCTAAATTGTTGGGCAATTGATTTGTCTTCCCATGTCACTCCCAAACTCTCTTTAGGTACAAATCAACCCTTTTAACATTTGGGGTTGTGCAAAGGATTCATGGCTCTTGTTGGAGTAGTATTGGGATGGGTGACCTCCCGAGAGGTCACAATGCTTCACCTCTATGAGCATCACCTAGATGCAATGAATGCTAAGTGTTTCATTCATTCTCATGAGAGAAAGGTTCTTGTGAACTACTACTCATGAAACATGAGTCAATGAGTTTAACTGAAAAAACTACATAATTGAATCATGATAGCAATATCACAATAATAAATATTATTAATAATATTATTATTATATATTCTCCCGTATATGAGATTGGAAAGGTTTTATGTTTTCTTCAATCCACGCAAAATATCGAGTGGCTGAAACCTGAGGTTGATTGGATCAAGATCAACTTTGATAGTACATGTTGATTGGATCAAGGTCAACTTTGATGGTGCGTGTAGGGGTAATTCAGGGCCTAGTGGAGCAAGATGCCTTGGCTAGAGATCATGAGGCAAGGGTTCTTTCTCAAAAATTAGAAGGTTTAGTGACTTGCACAAATAACGAAACTGAATTTCATGCGGCACTGATGGTGTTAAGATGTGGGCTCGAGCTGGGAATGGGAAAAGTTTATTTAGAGGACAACTCCCTCTTGACTCTGAATGCAATAAGGACAAACGTGATTCCTAATTGGAAGCTAGATAAGTTCCTTGGTCCAATTCAATTAGCTATTCAAATATTCAAGGAATTTAAGGTCTCTCATATTTGATGCAAAAGGAACCAGGACTCTGACTACTTGGCTAAGTTGGCGATTGATGTGGGAGTAGGTAGATGAGGTGGCAATGTTTTGGGTGATTTTTTGGATTAGTGGACCAATCATGTTGAGTGAGGGCAAGTTGTGGTGTCACTCAGAATTATGCACGGGGGGTTACTTCACGACAAACAAGAAAGTAATTACCACTATGAGAGATCCAATGCTAGTGGTTTGGGGTGATAAATTAATGATGACGTGGGTATATATGATGGCTATAGCTACTAATTTAAGGATATATTTTTTTAGTTAAATTTGCATGAATTCGAGGTGATGGGAGTAAATTAAAAATATCAAGGTTGGCATAGTATCGAAGCTCATTTTGAAATAATTATTGAAATGATGGATGCGCTTGTGATAACTTTATAAACAGAATGTGAAGGGTGTCACGCTCATTGTTTGCCTAGTATGAGAAATTGTATATTGAGGATAATTTTGAAGAGGCTGCTTTTCTATTTTGTTTTGATATGATGTGTATATTTTTTTGAGTCTTTAAGGATACCTTTGGAATTTTGCTATCAGGATTCAATTGTGTAGTTTTTTTAGTCAAACTTATTGACCCATGTTTCATGAGCAATGGTTCACAAGAACCCATCTCTCATGAGAATGAATGGAACACTTAACACTCATTGCATCTAGGTGATGCTCATGGAGGTGAAGTACTGAGACTTCTTGGGAGGTCACCCATACCAATAGTACTCCAACTCAAGCGCGCTTAATCACGAAGTTTCCTCCAAGGTTAAACCTCTATTTTTGGTTAATAAAATGCAACAAATGTCTTTCTTGGGTGGACATGTTTAATAAGAGATTAAAGCGCATCTTCAAAACTAATCACGACCTCGTCATACATGTAGTTAAAATGGTGTTTGAGGATGACTTTTTGAGGACAAGCTACCGACATAGGGTTAATATAGACGTCTCAACCATGTTCCTTGTGACACTATTGGATGTTGGTGAATTGAAAGTAATGGTGAAGATAACATGTGAAAAAATGATTTGGAATAGTTATTTTAGGTGATTTGGATGATTTGTTGGAAAATATCGACTCGAAGATGTGGATTCCATTGCCAAATGATTACTATATGTTCAAGTGTCATGGACGAAAGGTTGTGAAATATCCAGTAAGTCATTCTTCAGAGCTTACTCTTCCCCAAGAGGAAGCTGGCCATGGACAAATTGTGTTATTTTCAAAGATGATGTTGTGTGTGGTTCTAAAAGGGGGCATTGGATAGTTGCAAAAGTTGAAGAAGTTGGGTCTGGCATTGTGAGGGAAGATATGGCTACTTTGAAGGGCAACACAATTGTCATCCAAAATGACTCAATTAGGTATTGTAAAAGAGGGGTGTGCTTGCAAGTGATCCCTATTGTCACATTCTGTAATGTTTTAGTTTTGAAAATATGTTAGCTTAATAGTATGTTGGCATGGTAGTATAGTTAAATTGGTAGTTTATAGTCTATGCGCCTTTTCCATTTTGTCTCTGGAGTAGTGGAGTAGTGGGTTTGGATGTAGCTACTTTTCAATAGGTGGCCTTTTTGCCATAATATGTATACAAGTGGGTGGAATATTGTCTCAAGGTTTCTATAATCTAGTGAAGGTTGAATAGTTTCAATTGATCAAATGTAAAAATATTTTTATGGATATAATAGGTGCAACTCCTACACTATTAGCTTATCAAAAAGAAAATAAGACTCTATTTACTTAAATTGAAAATAAGAACTATAAATAATGTATATAGATATATATTAATTATTATATGATTTTATTAAAGTTTAAACACTTTCAAAAACAAAATTATTCACCTAGATGGTTGTATAGATTCCAATTTATATGATTTTATTAATTTTATTTAATTATATAATTATTAGTCAATTCAAATTTAATAATTAAAAATTAATGTACATGGAGCTTTAATTCTAATTTAACATATCCTTTGCAAAATCTCTACAATACAAATCTAATTTTGTACATGCAAAAATCATTATTGCTAAAATATTATAAGTAATCATGTTACAGATTTTACTCGAATAGAATGGTTTTGCCCCCATGTTTTTGATAAATAATGATATAAAATGTAAAACTAGAAGTTGAGGTTTTATAGATGTGGCCCACTTCATTTCCCTTTTATTGTAAAATTATTTTGAAGTGGTAGATTTGTTGGTGAATATTGAAGTGGTAGATTTGTTGGTGAATATGCAAGACAGGCAATGATGAACAAAGGTAGTGGGCATCCGAGTTTTCCTTTACCATGTATCAACCCTTTCTAGGGGATCAGCATTCGTTTATGGTTGAGAAGATGCAGAGTTCTGAATTGTTGGTTTCTCTTCTTTTCCATTCAAATTGAAGTGAATAAATTTTTTTGTCTTGGTTTTTTTTGCCTGATTTTACATGGAATTACTAATCTATCTTAACATGGAATTACTAATCTATCTTAACGTGCATATATGCACCAGGCTATTTTATTCAACATCTCAGCTGTTCAAGCTTTCCTTTCAAGAATCCTATTAAAGTTAATAGGAAGTAGAGGACCTTAGAACTTCATCCATATCTAAGTATTATAATGCCAAAAAAAAAACTCCTAAAAAATAACGAATAAGCTAATGAAATAATAAAGCAACGCGATTCTTGCATTAATATCAGGCCCTGCCTGTAAACTGAATTAATTCCAAATACGTGTGAATATCACCATTATTGTGGACAAAAAACATTATTATGAAATCCCAAAGGCTTTTTTGAGATAAAATGTATTAGCATGACATAGTTCAGATGGGTATGTGTTGTCTTTGATTCTAACTTGAGGGTGAAGGAATACTAATCAATCATTTTCTATTACTCTGTTTATCAAGATTTACGAATTAAAACCATGTAAAATATGGAACTCAACCAAATAATTCACATTATAATTGTGAATCTCGCATTATAACGGACAAATCACGTAGTTATCAAATCTTAAGGCTTTTTATAAAAAGCAGCAGCATACGCATAGCATAGCAATTTGTAGCTGGGTATATGTTGCCTTTGATTTGAGGTTAACAGAATAGTCGTTAACTTTTTATATTACTATCCTGAGAGTTGTTGCACACTCTATGCATTAAAAATCATAAATATTTTAAATCTCAGACTTGTGGAAGCGGTCTTTATCCCCACAACAGATTTGATTTTGCGATCTTGTTATCTCTGTGAAATAAAAAAGTTGTGCTGGCGTCAGTTTTACATAGCAATCTTTCTGGTATCATTGGTGTAGGCTGTAGCTTTCTATATCGTGTGGTATATTATCTTTGCTTTGCCATCTCTCCTTATCTCAAAAAATTGTGAAATGTTTCTCCAGTGTATATATATACCAGACAGATCATTATTGAGGCATGTAAATGGGTCAAAAAAAATTATTCATGCAAACAAGATGTGATCAAAAAATGAAGAGAAGTAATGAAGAAGAGACGAATCCAATTCTAAAAGTGTAATGAAGAGACAGATCATTATTGAGACATGTATAATGGGTCAAAAAAATTAGTCATGCAAACAAGGTGTGATCTAAAAATGAAGAGACAAGTAATGAAGAAGAGACGAATCCAGTTCCAAGAGAAATGAAGGATGAATATAGTTATATCTACAACCTTGTGAATCACTAATTCAAAGGAAGTTCTGTGATGACCTAACAAATAAGTTAATAACCAGATAAGTGTTTCAATAAATGCACTGCTTGTGTTTTTCCCAGTTAGTATCATCTGTGGAAAAAGAAAACAAGCCATTTTTACATACAACAAATTTAGAAAACTTGCAAGATGTATTGCAGAGACTTAAACCCACTCTCTCAAAAAATCAGAGTTTTAGTCAATTTCTGGGATCGTAACAATCAAGATGACATCATGACCTGGTCACAGGCCTGGAGTGCTTGAGTAGCAAAGTATCGTACATCAACGTCTGGATCTTCACTTAGTTCAACAAGACAGGGGCGAATAGTCTGTTCCACCACCTGCAAAGGTAAATACCACGTGAGCAATTAAAACCACTTAAGCTACTAAATTAATTCATCGTCATAAAAAAAATATTTACCGAGTGATCAACGATAGGAATCAATGATTGCAGAACCTTTGCAACATTGAACTTAATGTTTGGAACCCTGCATACAAAATATTATGTTGCACTTTAATTTGAAGTACTTTCTCCTCAAGAACTGAATGTGAAATGACGAACTTTTGTCTTTCACGTGAAGATTTACCTGTCCTTTGATGCATTGATGACAACAGGTAACATTCTTTCACATGTAATCTCTTGTCCCATGACTGGTGCTAGAAGTGAAATAGCGTGCAATATTGTCATGCGATACAAGTAGTGAGGATTATTAATCATCTCCAGAACCTGCTTCGTTATACATAAAACTTGTTAAATTAAAAAATTAAATCCCAATACAAAGTATATTTGCTATTTCATATAGATATCGATGTCATATAATTTATTGCTAATGACCAAAACTGCTTCAGAACATGTGCTACATTTCTGAGGAATTGAGATCCATCAGCCCTTTTAGATTACTGATTGATTGGTTGATAGATCATAGCATGTTAATATTCTGTACACTCCTATAAGTCCTACATGTGTCTGGCACTTAACTGGACCAATCCTTTAATTTCTCTCCCCTATTCAAGCACCTCTGTAAGATCTATATCAGTTTTAAGATATGAATCCCAGCGATACTTTGGAGATATAACTTTGTTTCTCCCTAAAAAATGTCTAGATAAAGATATTGAAAACTCGTACTCAAAATCTCAAAGTGGCATGCTTTCCATTTACACAGCATTAACAGAGTGAAAAAAATGTAAATTCAGTTCAATTACCAGGGTTTTTAATACAGGAAAATTTTGGCAAGAACTCGGGAGCTCAAAAAAAATACTAGTTATATAAATAGAGAAAAACAAATTTTGCTAATTCAAGTCAGATATAGTGTCTAGATAAAATCAGACATATATCTTATAAAAATATTGATCATGAAAAATTGAATAGGATTTTGTCCTTTGCTACACATTTTATTCACCTGAAAGAGGTTATGTGAAAAAACTTATTTTCTGATACACAATGGGAATTGGGTTAAAAACCTCCTTCCGTACACTTGTAGCTGTTCCACCAATGATTCAATTATTGGCTATTGGATACCCTCCACTGGAGTCAGCAGAACCGTTTGAACAATTACTGAATGGTAAAGACTGAAATTCAATTACTTCTTTTTTATTATAATCTCTGCTGACTTCCGTAATCTATATTCCTTCTATAGCTGAGTGTAGGGTGTGATAGCTGAATGGGTTATCAAATTTCTGAATAGATTATATTAAACTCCTCTGTTCGTATAAGGCTACTATCTGATTGGGTTTGAGTTGCTGATTAGATCCTGACATCTAAGACTCCCTCAATCGCTGACTAAATGATTTTAATGGCTGTTTCGTCCTGAGTGCTTCTTGGATTCTTATCCCTATTCCCGTGCTAGCTTCCCGTCTTGGTTCCTTCCTTCCCCTACCGTTTTCTTCCCCCATTTATACCTGCTTGGGGGGGGGGAGAAGAAGGCAAGCGACTTCCCTCTATATTGTCGTAACTCTTAGTTAAGTTCACGAGTCGCAGGTTTTGTTTAATTCGTTATGTTCATTATATAATATGCTTTAGATTATGATATATTTGATATATATTATATCATTTAATATGTATTATATTATTATTTAATCTATTATTTATTTAATTATTATCTTATTTATTTATTTTATATTCTAACGTTATGATTCATTATAATTTATTATTATTTATTTATTTGATTATTATTTATTATGTGTCATTTATTCTATATTTCATATTTTGATTATTATCTATTATCAAGTCTTTTTACGTTAAAGCCCTAATTGAACTTCATTATTGCAACTTCATCTTTACAAAATTGGTGTGAACAAGATGAGGATATCACCTATGGGCTTCAAATGGAGGGACATGACATCGAGGAGTCAACAATAGTTGAAAGAGGAGGTTAGGGCTTCAAATCTACTTGATTTAGACTCTTAAACCTACCATCTACTGATTATGGACAGTTATATTATTATTACTTATTATGGAAATCAGTCATACAATAACAGTAAATAGTAAACACAATTTCTCTTTAGACCATTACAATGACAGGAAAGCAGTCGTATGACTGGTTATGTCCCTCTCAAAATGTCTCTACTGTCAGAAGATCTGATCAATATAACTTTGCATGGATTTTTGTTATCATCCAAAATATCAGCACGAAACATTATGTACGCTTACTTCATTTATTTGCCTTCCTTTTATGCCTTTTACTGTGTCTTTCCATAAGTTCTCTGGCGAACCTTCAATTTCTGGTTGTGAGACTTCGGATATGGAAGGAGACGACAGCCAAAGGAACCCTGTGCATCAGGAAGTTTCCGGAGTTGTCTCTGGTACTGGAGACACGTCTCTGTCTCCATCTCTGAGATGTGTCTCAGCTGGTCGGAGATGGATCTCCAGGTTACCATTAAAAACAATAAAGAAAATCTTAAGTATCGTCGTTAATATACCTCCCTTTCAAATTTTACTTCTTGCTTGCAAAGTAAATTGTAACAATGCAAATGACAAATGATAATAATAAAAAATGGTTTGCGAAGTTATTTGGAAGTAGAATTACAATCAGTTTACGTTGGGGAGCCTTGTGACCAGCCCCTCATACAGCATTAGGGATTTTTTTTTATGAGTTTTTCATTTTAACTTTTTACTGTTTAAATATGATGCCTGCCTAACATCCCTGAGATGTAACAGGGACATCAAGGCCATTCCCAGGGGTCCCCAAACAAAGAAACATCCCCCAC
>MU223622.1:710742-726374 GCA_018584345.1 Thuja plicata
ATTATATATAATTAACATTTAGTGCCTTAAAATTCATGTAATGCACAATATAAATGTGGTGGACATAAAAGGTGCTAAAAATAAAAACAAGTGATGTTTTTATTACCATGAACTCAGTAATTATAGTTTTTTACAGAAAAATGCAACACATAATACTCCAAGACTTGCCAGAAAAAAACAAATCATACAAGATAAAACCAACAGCAGCTGTACAAATTCTATTACTTTTTTTTCAAATGAAAAGGTAGCATACAAACTTAACAGATTAATTGCCAATAATAGCGACACCGTCATTTTTACACACCTACCACATTCTTCTAAGCTTCCCAACTGCTATGATACCATTTGTAGGAAAAACAGAAGTTAAAAACGGTGCCCAGTTTGCCAAGGGTTTGCCCTGGGCATGGAGAGGCTCACCTGGATTCTGCCAGGCACACTACAGAGCTTACCCAGTTGAACCCAAGTGGACTCAGCAGAGACCTGTCTCCACCCACAGGAGAATGCACCTAGTACTTGGATGTACAAACCAGACAAAAGATCTAGGGGCTAATCTAAAATGGAGATTTCTGGTAAGAAAAAAGGAAACGGAAAGAAAATAAAAAAGAACTCGCAAAGAAAACAATTTTAAGTAGGAAACCGAAAAGGTAATAAATCAAAAAAAGTGCGCTGGTCCCATTGATGGATCCCAAATCCTCTCCTCCCCTCAATTGGTCACTCAAAAATCAAGTGGAAGCCACCTCCAGAAGATTAGTGGAAGTCATAATTTGATGGCACGTCTTAAAGCAATATGATCAAATCTACTGCCACTAAACTTAAACTCAGAGTGAAAAACAATGCTAAGGCTGAAGCTCCGCTCCTTGGATTAATACAAACTTCCAACCTCAGCAACATGTGATGGTCATCACTCTTCACATATGGAACAAATACTCGACAAATTGGAGGATCCTAAACATACTAAATGAAGCTTGGGCAATACTAGACAGTCTCACAACATTTTAAATTAATCAATTCTATAAATAAGAAAATAAGTTGGCCGATCAACTTTCAAACCAAGGCATCCACCAACCAGAAACTATAATCATAAAACCAATTTCAAGAGATGGCCAAATCTTCAAGCATATTAAAAAATGATTGCAAAGCTAAGAAAAATTAAATTCGCAATGGCTGATGGCAGAGATAAGGCAACCATTACCCATGATGGAAAGTATTAACAACTGACTCTGCTCACTCAACTCAAATCCGATAGGGATTGACGATCTCTTCATATGCAAGCATTTTGTTTCTCACCTCGCTAGCTTTAAGACATGGAGCCACTGTTACAGTTTTGTTTAACAGTCCAGCAAATGGCATTTATAGGAGAGATTACTGCGGCCAAAATAATAATAAAAAAATCTATCATGAGGATGAAGTCTTGTGGGCATATAGGAATTTCTAGGTCARAATTTGTTGAAGGGAATAASAGACATCATGTCAACTCTAAATTTTATCTGGTAACATATWGAAATGCTGACAATTGAAAAAAACTAGGAAACTGAAAGAGTATGCATTAATYAAACAGTCCATCGTATAGTAATCCCCAGATACTTTAACAGTACAGCTTTAACAGTACAGCAATAGTTGACTCCCATACCAATTCATGTCTCTTGCTTTTAGTCCTRTAATGGTAATTATTTGATTAATGTTCAGACATAAGCTCTTTCTTAAGTTCTYGTTCTTAGTTGACTAGCATAATTTTTAAAATAGGTATCAACCCGCTACAAAAGTTTGATGGCTAGAACAAAGAAGATACCTGATTAACTTGATCCARCTTACTTATGATGTTAAGYCGGACATCTGGAAATTCATCTTTTAGRAGTGCAAGAAAAATAGGAAGTAATTGTTCAATTGTTGCCTCCTGCRAACAATAAAAAAATGCATTGCAYGAGAGAGCCTCAAAAAACAAAGCAGTGCACATCACCAATACCATAATAATATTAAAGAAATGACAAATGAGTAATATATAACTGAGYGGTGTAAAACCACRAAAAATGTAAAATGTGACTAGGTCTCAATAATCCCTCAGAGTTCTAAAGAATGGAATAAGCACAGGTCCTYGGAAAATAAGAAAACTGTGAAACCATTATCTAASTACTGCTGCCAYAGAAAATTTATGGTCACTGGYTGGCATTGGCTGGAGTAGTCAAAAATTCATTTTCCCATACTCACAGGACTATGGTCTATGGTGGTCTAATGATAAGGTAATAAGAAATAACAAAACTTAGAAACTAAAGTTGTTTACCACAACATACTAAATGAGCATATCATACAAAATGTTTTATAGTAATTATAGAACGCAGAAAGATGAGCATAAGATACAATCTACCAAATCAAAGCTTACCTTCCCCAAAACAGGAGCCATACCCATGATAACAGAAGCCAAGGCAGAACGGACATGCTGTGAAGAATCTGTTGACAAGTCCTGTCAAGACAAATCTAACTTCATGAACAGCTAAAAAATATAAGTGAAAGTATAGCAATTTTTAAAACAAGCATAAAGAATTCCAATGAAAGTATAGCTTGTACAAATCAAATTACCTTCACACAAGGAAGTATGTGCTGGATTGAAAGCTGAGGATTCAATATTCTACAAAACTTGGTCACCTTTCCTGCAGCTGCAATACGTACTTCTGCTTCATTATCCCGTAACAGCCGAACATATGCAGGCACCAAGTCCGCCCTTCATTTTATAAACAGGCTAAGTCAAATTACGACAAATAATGTCAAATATCATGGTAATTTCAAACCATAAGCTCACAGAAAATTAATTTTTGAATTCCCCCAATCTTATGCTCATCCATACCCCACAACTAACCCCAGATTTCCCTTTAAAACTTCCCACCATAAAATATTAAACTAAGAAGAACGCATAGAAGATGGTGATTGAAACATCCCCAAATAACAAGTACACTGAGGTGTGTATAACTGGCATCGGGACATTTCTACAAACACAAAAGTTTCAGGTAATTGTCTACTACAAAAGTGTTCCTCGGAGATTCTTTCCCCTTCCACTCCAAAACTGCAGAAATTTTGGTAATGTTACCCCTTTTAACAGCATTCTAGGGTTGGCCTCCTGTCCCCAATGTCCCTCAACCTTCCCAGGGACTTCAGGCCAGCCCCACTCCATACTTTCTTTTCACAACTTCCCAAGTGGATGATATGTATAATAATATTTTTAACAATTTCATAGGTAGATGATACATATATTACATTATCTACTATATTTTTAAAACTAAAATCTTCAAAAATAAAGCAGAGGTTCTAGAATGGAGCCATGTTTTATTATTTAATATTTTCAAATATACTTCTTATATTTATTTTAATTCTCTTAAGTTGCACAAGGAAGACTCATGTCACACAAAAATAAGTTGAAAGAAACAGCATTATCAACAACTATTGGATTCTGTAGAGGATATCAAACATTAAGAGAGTTTTAACAATGCATTGTGTCCCGAGTTTGATTAGGCATTCAGTTTTGTAGAGCCCATCATAGCCATAGTCATATTTACAAACAAAGACCACTCCTACTTGAATCAATTATATTATAGGATCAATTTTCACAATAAAAATTAGAAGAAAGCATACAAAAGAGATAGCTAGATACCATGCAAAATTTTAAAAAGTAAAGGTATATAGGCAACTTGACTAAACTACTTGCAAAGATAGATAGGATTCAAATGTAAATGATATAAGATGGGATTTAGAAGAACTTTCAATTATATGTCACATCATATCCAAAAGGATTTTGGGAATTTTGTAGCTTAACAAGGCAGCAGTGAACACATTTAGTTCTTCATGACAAATATGGCATGCCTTACATGGTTGTCCCTGTGGTCAAGATGCTAAAAGAACCATAAAATGTAGCTATAAGAGTCAATTGTATATGTATGCCTTCTAATTACTGTTAATTGCACAAAATTAAATGCAATGTGTTGGTAGCATATCTGGTTAAAGAATCACTGACTGCACAATTTATGATTCCTATCATGCAAGAATGAAAACTACAAAAGGATCAATCATTATTTGGGATATAGAGGCATTGCAACCTAACTTGGATGCTTCAATAGCTACCATTTCCCCTCCTCCATTATTAAATCTCAAATAGGCCAGGCAATAGAAAGCCACATAGTGGACCTAAGCGGAGTGGCGCTATCCCCCCTACAACTAGAAATAATAACCCCTTGAATCATGTTAATGGTCTCAAAGGATAACAACATCATGACTTGTTCTAGCTCTTGACTGATATTTATTTTGGACCTATTAATCATAACATGCAAACTATGAACATCATGTGTAAGTTTGTTCTGCGTCACAAGCTTCTTGTTTGTGTTTGTGTTTCATGTTCAGCAAAAAAAAATCACAATAAGGTATATTTATTAAATTCTAGAAATAAATGTAATTTAAATTCAAATAAATTTCAATTGCAATTTTTATTTTTAATACAATTGAAACTTATACAAAAAGATGTCCATACTTATAAACCATGATAAGCCTAAAAAAATTAAATTATTAAAAAACATATGAAATCTTCATTTTAAAAGCTAATAAAAATTTCAAATAATAAAGGAAAAACAAGAAAGTTTCAAATTAAAAAATTGTAACTTAAATAATGTTTAAATAATAGAAACTAATAAATTAAAATAAGATTTAGCAAAAAGACCTTGAAATTTAAAATGTAATAAAAATTTGATATTAACAATTTTAAATTGATTACAAAATGTAAAATGTTAAAAACTATTTAACATAAAATTATAATATTTAATAAATTATTAGAAAGTTAAACTATTATAATTTCAAAATCCTGCAGATAAAAAAAACATCGAAATCCTAAAATTTAATAGTTTCTTGTAGCCCTTCATCTTGAAGCCCTGTTTTATGTTTCTTTTATATGGTATATAGCATTAGCTCAACCAGGTTAGGGATGGCTATGTAGTTTTGATATAGGGCCTTCAACTTTAGTCCCTGTTTTATGTTTTAAGTATATCGTGTTAGTTCAACCAGATTATAAGGATGGCCACGCGTTTTGAGCAGTGTAGCTCCTTTTGACATTAGTTTAACTATTGCATCTTTCTTATGTATGTTTTTTTATCTCAAAAGTGGGTCCTATTTCAACCTGCATTAATTGATCCAAAAAAAATCTGAAAAAACAAACAAACTTGTAAAATCTAATAATTAATGCATAGCAAGAGGCCAAAATGGAAATATGCTGCCACTTGAAGAAGACAGAACAGGGGAAAAAACACAACAGTGGCTGAATGCATTTAAGTTTGACAGCACGTAGCACTGGCACCCAACAACAGGCAGCAGCAGCAGTAGAGAAAGTTTGGCATGAAGCAGAAATGGCACATAGCACCCTTGTCCAGTATGATCAAACACTAGCAAAGCACGTCGAAATTCAAATAACAGATGGTCAAACTCAAGCAGTAGCAAATAATGGCTGCAGCAACAGAACAAATATTTTGAGCAGCAAAATCTTAAATAATAACTATTTTCATATTTTTAAATAGTAAGCCCTAATAGAATCACCAAAGGATGCAAAGCACTTATTTTTCAATAATAATACCTGAAAATTGAGTGTAACTAAAAGTAGAGAATATACAGCCCAAGTGATCCATAATAAACCAATAAATACAGATTTAGACAGGCAGCATGATGTTGTAGAGCTCCAAAGTAACCTAATTTGAAATTTCCATTAGCAACATTCTCTCTCTCTCTCTCTCTCTCTCTATAGATTGATTGCTACTTTACTATTTATATTTACTCTTTATATGGAGGAGAGGACAGCCTACACTCCTCAAAATGGGACAAAGTGCTAGTGACATTCATCTTCAAAACTAGATATCAAATTCCTTAATATTACTAAAATTCCTTACTATCAATGATAAAACCTAAATTCTCAATTACGGTTTGCACAAGTATGACCAAATATATGCATGGATTGTATCAAAGCAAAAAATAAGTTACCTTGTAGGCTCTGGGCCAACTGCCTCACAAAGTTCATACAATTGATTTGCCACCATATAGCGAACTCGCCAAGACTTATCCTGTTAAACCAACAATAATATTATAATGGATGAATACTAATTGAGTACTTCTTAAGAGCTTAAACACAATGGGAATAGTTTTCAAAACTTTGAACTTAAATCACTAYATCTGAAAGGTCATTCCATTAGCAATAAAGAGCACAAGAAAAATGCATTATTGGCCAAATCAAATATAAGGAGGAAAGAGACACAAATAACTTCTAAATTTAGATGAAAAGACATCTGACTGTACTATCCATCCAAAAAAATCAGTTGGAAAAATTCAAACAGATTTTTGATTTCCAACACAGCATTAACCCATGAGCCCGCCCATAACATGTAGATATACTCCTGTTACAAATTACAATTACTTGTGCCTTTAAAGATTCGATTGATATGTAACTTACATGTGACATAAAGCTGTGTTTAAGTTTCTGTTAAACGTCTTCTTTTTATTAACAACATCCAAACTGAGAGAACTTCCCCAATTCATGTCACAGGATAGGTAAGTAGATTTCATGACAAATGAAATCAAGAATATGTCTTGAATTGCAGAGGATGCAATGTCATGAATCTATTGAAGTGCGAGTATTTATGACAGCAATTACATAATATCAAATAAATTAACTAACAGAAGAATCTGGCTCAAGAAATCATTTGCATACGTTACTTCTTATGCTTAAATGTTTCATTTGTATTTCATTTAGGCTTAGGATTGTGAATTTAACCTAAGATGCAGGGTTTGCCCCCAGACTAGCTCAAACCAGGTCCGCTTTTCCTGTGGGTGTCAACAGGGTTTGCACAAACAAAGGCAGGTTTTGCCTAAGCAAACACAGATACCCAGCCACCCAGAAACACAAAATTTTGCAATTTTAATTCATTGTTGACATTTGGTTTGAATTCAACACCTCAGTAGCTAAAAGTGACAA
The DNA here is from genome assembly GCA_018584345.1 of Thuja plicata. Lineage (NCBI taxonomy): Eukaryota > Viridiplantae > Streptophyta > Pinopsida > Cupressales > Cupressaceae > Thuja > Thuja plicata. The sequence goes on from MU223622.1 coordinate 717,731, forward strand.
TCTAAACACTTCAACCACCAAAAGAATCCCATTTTTGCTCATTTCTTTTGCAAATAGCAAATTTCATTCCTACAGGCTGAGGGAATTTTACCTTGTTGCGCACTCATTCCTACGCATTTGCAACCTTCCATTTGCTGTAGAAGATATGATTTTTTTCTTTTTTTCCCATTTTTGTATTGCATTCATGACACAAATTATTTGTTTAGTTTATCTATTATTTTCCATTTATTTATTTTGTTTTAAATATGATCAAAAAATTGCTTGCCATAGAAATTAGAAAGGGAACAAGTTCTACCTCCACAAGTCAACAACCAAAATTCAAAGCAGATACAAATTCTCCTCTATGGAAACACGTTGATATGATACAGTTGGTTCCAAGAGGTGGAGGATACATTTGGAAATGCAATGAACGTGATAAAAAAACATTCTAGTTCATTAAAAGGTATCAAACATTGCCTTGGAAAAGATGGTGTATGTATACCAAAAGAGACAGTGTTAAAATAAATTATGGAGCAGAATGAAGCAAATGAGCAAGGAGCACATAGATTAAATGAGACCGTTCCAAAAACATCAATGGAAATGCAGCCCCCGTCTAATTGCGCTATTGTGGTAGAAAACCACCCATTTTTAAAATCAAAACTGATGTTGGGAGTGAACAATCCACTATACACAAAGATCAAAGGGACTTTTGGAAACTGCATTTCAAAATGAGAGTCAAGAAATTGTCGACCAACATGTAGCAAGATGTATTTATGCAAATGGGTCGTCTTTCCATGGTTGAAAAACTCTGCTATATATCGCTAATAGCATGACATATTGCACAAAAAATTGCTAGGCGATTTAATCGCCATTAAACTCGACATTGGTATAATGAATGTTGTGCAGCGATAAAAACTTGAAAAACTCGCGAGATCTCTGTGAAAAAATTGGGTCATAGAAAAAGTCAAACAAATAAAGTTGGAAAAAGTGACGACTTAGGTTTCATGCTGCGTCTTATTTCCTTCGTTAGACCTCATTTAATGCAGCGACAGTGAGCATTAAGCAGTTAGGTGATGGGAAGATAGAAGGCATTTCAACTGAGCAAAGTTCATTGACAGTAATATTAATTTACTTTTTACAAGTAGCTGAATCATTTCAAATCACCATGTAACAACGCTTTGAAAATTTCTCTGCAGAAATGTTCACATTAATAACAAATGTGTTTCTTCCTCTATTCATCAGAATCAGTATAAGTAGTAATTAAATACGGTTCTTCCTCCATTCATTAGATACGATAAAAAATTTCTCTGATATAGAAACAGTCGAAGAATGGAGGAATATCGCGCTATTTAGTATTAGCAATTTCTCTCATATTTATATATAAAATCCTAAGTTGCCGGTTCGGATTCGGGTTTGGAATTTGTTCAATTTTTTGGGGGGTTGGGTCGAGTTTGTTTTGGGTTCGTCCGTACAAAAACATATGTTTATATGTGTGTGTGTGTGTGTGTGTGTGTGTATGGAGTGGCAAATAAGTTCATACACCACTATGCTAGTAATACTGCAAATAGCAAAATACACCATATATATTAATGTCTTAGTCCAAATGACATGTTTTACCTTTTAGGCCTTTTTAGCGGACTATTTTAGGGTTGGAGGGTCAAATTGAAAACAATAGACAGAAAAAAAAAAGTAAAAAAAAAAATCCATTTTTGGCCAAATTCGGCCAGGGTCCTGCCACAGATTTGCAAATTCGCCATTAAAATGACAAAATTTGTGTTGGGTTCCTCTAACAAAATTTGGGCAGACTTAGAAGGTCTGTGGCAGACTTTTGCAAGAACCGGACCAGACTTTGGGGTTGCCAAGGAAGAATTTGGCAACATTGATAAAAACTGTACAATATCAGAGAAATTTAGCATAAAAACTATATGATATCAGAGAAGCGCTTGAATGACTTGGTTTATGTGCGGTACTACCTTCGATTGCACAAAAAGAAGGTGCAAGGGCGGGCTTCACATGCAGCACTTGACTTGGATGAGACTGCCATATTCAGCAGATTGGGTTGCTGCTCCCGATGGTGATGATGTGGATGTGGATCCTTTCTTGACTAATGATCACCTAGCTGAGTTCGAGATGGAGGAAGATGACTGGGATGCAGAGGAGGAACATAAGCTTGGTCATCCATCAGAGGCTTCTGTTGAGGCACCTGTTGAGGATGCTGCAACTACTTTAGCACCACCCACACAGCGACAACAAACTCTTTAGAGCTTTAGTCGTAGATGCAGTTTATGATTTCTACTTCTAGTTTTCATTGATACTGAAACTTGAAAAATTGGTATTCAAAAGTTGCAGTTTCATGGAGTTTGACTTTGATATGTATTGAACTCAATTTTATTCAGATGTTGCACTTGGTTTTTGGTATATGATTCTATGTTAATTTGCTAAGTTCTAATTGCTATATATTTAACTCAAAACTTTGATTAATATACGATGGAAATCTCAAATCAGTATATGTTCTACAAATTTGGTGTATATGTGTGTTTTTAGATCGGCCGAGTTATTGAAGAGTCCGAGTTTTTCAACTGTCTTTCAATGTTGTTTGCTCCCCATATTGAAAAGAGATATTGAAAAGAGTTAATGGAGCTCCAAAAGGGTACAAGGGCCCAAGTTATGAGAAGGTGCGTGGCACCGTGTTGGGAAGAGAGGTCAAGCGGGTTGAAGATGCATTGAAGCCCATAAGGGATTCGTGGATTGAGAGAGGTGTGTCCATTGTTTCAAAGGGGCAATGTGTATGAGAGTCGTGAATTATGAGGGGTAGGTAAAAGATGGACAATTTATTGCTGATATTCTCATCTCTCCCATTGAGACAATGGGACCCTGTAACATTCTTCAAGTCATAACAAACAACTCAAAGAATTGTAGAGTTGTTGGGTTGTTGGTTGAGAAAAGATATCAAGTTCAACATATCTTTTGGACACCTTGTGTGGTTCACTCTCTAAATCTTATGCTACAAAGATTGGAAATAAAATTGAATGGGTCAAAGAGGTTTATGCAAAGGCTAATAAGGACATCGAGATGTTCATCACCAAGCACCACATGTCTCAAAGAATTTTCAGATCATTTTCTAAATTGGAGCTATAAAAGGTAAGAGAAATAATAGTCTTACTTTACATTTTCTGATTTTCATTATTTAATTTTAAATTGTATATAATTCTTCTTTAATGTTTGTTCTTAAATTTTAATTTCTTTGGCTTTAATTTCTATTATAGATTACAAAAACCCATTTTGCCTCTAAGACAATTGTCTTGAGACGACTTGTCAAAGTTTTAGAGGCACTTTCTAATATAATGATTAGCCAAAATTGGTCTATATGGAAGCAAAGCAGCACTAAAAGAGCAACAAAAGATAGGCAAAGAATACTAGATGACTCATGGTGGGATTGTGTGGAGTATCTCCAAATAGCTTCAGCGAGCACATTATGAGCATGATTCACTATACTGACATGGAAAGGCCTTGCATTGGAGAGGTATACAATGGCATCAGCTCAATGCTTGGGAAGATGAAGTGCATCATAATTGGGAAAGAGCAAGACCCTGAGGAGACTTTCTTCAAAAAAAGTGCATGCAATTGCTGAAGAAAGATGGAACAAGATAACCACTCCATTACATCATCATGGCTATGCATTGACTACAAAATTCTACACCAATTGGTTTCCTTCTATGTCAGGAAGGGTTTCCCCATGTAGAGATTTTGAAGTGTCGAAAAGATAAAAGGCAACACTCCTTAGACTCTTCCCTAAAGATGAATTGCGAGATGCAATTATGAATGAGTTCATAGATTTTGTGAACTCAAATGGTCAAAGTGTTGAGGCACTTTGTGATAGGTTTAGGAAGGATGCTCATAGTTGATGGCATAGTTGCAAAACTCACCAAAAACTCAAATTTAAAAAAAAAAAACACGAGTTTTTATTGCATGGCGAGCATTTCATCCAAAAACTCACACACCTTACTTGCTAAGCTTTTGCCAAATACTCGTCAAGTTTTTGGCAAAAACTCACCGAGTTTTTTTCCATAACTCGACAACAGAAGAATATGTCTAGGATGCAAAAAAACCAATTCTAATTTCATTTTGACTGATTTATTTTGCTTCTCCAATGAAAAAACACCCTCCAAACCTTCCATGGGGTCATTTGTAGCGGTTTCGCACCAAGGAGTGAAGATTTGTAGTTCATCTAGTTGTAAGTGCAATTGAAGCATGTTTGAGGCCATCCACACGAAAAAGAGGAATAAGTTAGCTCAAAAATGCCTCAATGATCTTGTATTTGTGCAATATTATCTTTGGTTGCGCAAAAGTGAGAAAATATCAGGTGTTCCAATTATTTAGATGACATAGGTCCTTATAGTGATTGCATAGTGCAATAGCAACCTCCATTGTTTACCGAGGATGAAATCAATGATTTGAAGAGGTGGGCTATGGAGGCAGGGGGTGGATTTGGATTCACATTGGATGACATTGGATGAATGAATGAATGAAATATTTTAATAACGTCCATGAGGCTAAAGAAGCCTATGGGATCCCCTAAGTAGCACGCACACAAAATATAGGGTGGTAAGGTCTTAAGCCCTTTGTAACCTCTTCTTTAGATCTCTTCTTCGACAATGTATTTTGATCACAAGGTTTGATGTTCTGTCTAGTTGTGCTTCTTCACATAGAGTACATAAATTATTTGCTTCTACGATATCCACATAGCCGGAACAAATGTCAATGTATGTTAGGCACTCCACGATAAAATGTCGCTCTGGCTCTACCACGCCCCTGTTGCAAAATAGGCATATCCTTTCTTCCTATTCTTCCTTAAGAGTCAACTATCTACATGTTTCACACCTCAAATGGTGAGACTAGTCCCTAAGTTGGGCTATGAACATATTTTCTCTCCATTTGATATTTGCTCATGTGTATGTTTTTTCCTCATGGTCTCCCGTGGGGTTAAATTCTTTGATATAGTAGGTTTTTTTGCGTCCATGTTGCTTTGACCATATGATGTTCCTGAATTTTTCCCCCAAAAACTTTTTAATTTCCTCATTGGTTTCCAAACATTCTTGCATGTTAACCTCCCATTTTTTCATCCATTTGTCATTTTTCTTCATCCACGTGTTCTTTCTTCTATCTAGATTTTCCTTCGTAATCAATTTAGGCCAGCAGTGTTGTTCCATACTTTTTGTTTTCTTTAAGTAGCTTAACAACGGGACCACTGTCAAGGCCTCTAACGGGAAAATATCTTTTTTGCCAATAAGATATCATAAGGAACGAAAATTTTAATTTTGAGGCTGCTAATGATTAGATGTTTTTGAATTCTTTCTACTTGCCTCCATTTCTGATCTGACATGCTGCTGCCCCAAATCTCACATCCGTAAAGTATCACCAAGGTGACCAACAAACCAAAAAGCATTTCTTGGTTTTACAATCCATAACTTTGCATTCCTACATTTGTTTTGTAAAGAATATAGCGCTTTCGAGCTTCCCTAAATTCATTTTGCTTTGCATTTTCCCAACTGAGTTTGTTGTGAAAATCGATCCTCGAATATTTGTACTCACTATCTTTAACGAATTACCTTAAAAAAGGAAAGTGTTTTGAGTCTTCTTGTTTCTCCTTAAAGAGAAGATCATCACTTTGGTTTTGCTCATATTCACTTGTATACAAACCTCCTGGCAAAAGGTTTCAAGCATCTTCAAGTGTTCACCTAATCGATCCGCTATTTTAGTAATTAGGATGAGGTCATCTGCATATAGAAGTAATTTTATCACATATTTAGCTAGCTGAACTCTTTCTCCATTAGTCTTGTTTAGCCATTCCTCTAACTTTTATCAATATATAGCCCAAATAGAGTTGGAGAGAGTGGGCACCCTTGTTTAACACCAATATCGCTATCAAAACATTCTGACATCCCATCCACCGTTCTGATTTTAGCTTTGACCTGCTCATAAAGTCTATGTACCGCAGCCCTAAGCTCATTAAGAATTTCTGGTTCTTCCATTCTATTCCAAATTGTCACATGATATTGTGTCAAAAGTTTTTTAAAGTCTACAAAACAGAAAAATGCCTCATCTTTTTTAATATTCCATATTTTTTCGACCAAAAATCTAAGGCTAACCTCGTGATCAATAGTGGAATATTTTGGTCTAAAACCAGCCTGCCCGTTAGCCCTTTACCTTCTATTTCTGCCCATTTTCTGATTTTGTATTCTACCATGCTACCAAAGAGTTTCCCTAGGAGAGGGTTGACCATAATAGCGCAGTAATCTGATGGATTATTTATGTCACCACTTTTGCAGAGGGGAATCACAACACTGGTTGTCCAATTTTAAGGAAAACCCACTCCATTGACATTGTTGAAAATACGGTTGATATGAGGTGCAAACGCATCAATGCCCCATTTCAAATGTTCAGCTTGCAGCCCATCATTGTCTTGGGCTTTTCCCCTTGCCAACCTCTTTATGCCCTGCATAATATCTTCTATGGTAAAAAGTTCGACCGTGTCCTTGATTATCGGAGGTTTATGCTTATCCTACCCACGCTCATATAACATCTTTGCATATTCAAGTCATTGTAACCCTGTGATGTTATTCTCTATTTGCTTACTCTTTTGTTGCAGCTCTTTTGAATTTTTTTGGGGATTTTGTTTTCCAAGAGTAATCAACTCCAACCTTCTTATGTTCACATATTTTTCTTTTTTGCCTCTTAGCAGCTTTTCATACTCTTTCTTTTTTTCTTTACTCATTCCCTCTCTCAAATTTCTTTTTGCTTGCTTGCATAAATCGCCAAACCATGGGTTTGCTGGGAAAGTATTTTTTGTCTCTCTTTTAGGTCCCATTCTCTTACACTTTTCTAATGCCTTCTGAATTAGAGGAAGTAGAGTATCTTTATCAACAAGGTGCTGCCTCATGTGATCTGAGTTATACTCGAAAGTTTTAGTGAGCTGTTCAAGGGCATCTCTGAAGATTTTCCTGATTTATTAGGATCCTACCATGTGGTGATGTTTTCTGTTGTTTAAAAAGAGTTTGATCTCTTTGTTGTCCCTTTAAATGAATGACCAATTTCAGAAAAATTGGATTGTGATCTGATTTTAGCCACAGATTGGACATTCTCCTATCTCTATCACCACCACCTTAGAGGTTTGATCTTGAGAGCAAATAACATAGTCAACCACACTTTGGCAGTGCCAATGCCAGTGTCAGTGCCAGCACTGAGGATGAGGAGGTTGAGGATGATGAGTCATCATTGCCAGTGCCAGCAGCATCTACATCGCAAATGGAGGTCGAGCCACAACATATCTTGCCGAGCAAGGAAGTGCAGCCACAACGGACTCCTAGGACTAGACCTTCTAGTTCTACCTCTCCCCTAGTTTTTACTAGAGTTGAGAAGAGGAAGATGTAAAATGTTTTGATGTTGTAATTACTTTTAGTATTACAAAAACAATTTGCTATGTTAATTTTGCTTCAGACTATCAGGCTACCGGCCATCAGCATTCCACAAAGATGCCATTTTGTACCCAATTTGCATTTAAATCAATCAAATATATTTACAATCAGCTTGTTTCTTTTATGTACTCATTGGATGCATCTCTTCATTGAATTTTGCAAAAAATCGCATTTGTAATTAAACTTAAGCAAATTTTTGCATTGCCAAGTTTTTATGGAGTTTTTTTTTCCAGGCCTTGGCGAGTTTTTCAATTATGGTTGATGGTCATGGTACTTCCATGGCCATTTCTTCCAACATCTACAACCCCTCGCAATAAAACTTTTATAATTTTAACAATTAAAAAATTATTATATTTTAGTATTTGAAGTTTTATTTTTCTTAAATCTATTGATACATGTATAACTTTAATTGTTTACTTTGTCTTCATAGTTTGCTAGTTCATCTGCATCAGAAATAAACTGGAGCACATATTCTTTCATCCACTCAGTAAAGCACAATAAATTGTACTAAAAAAAAGCAGAGAACTTAGCATATGTGCATTCCAACTTCAATCTCCTTTCACACAAACATGACTATAAGCAAGGGGAGACGAAGATGTGTGATATAGAACCAGACTGGCTTGGATGCTTCAACCTCTCAGCATTTTACATTTGAGGGACTCATAAAGTGAGCACACTATTAGTGCAAGTGCCACTGGCACTGCTTGTGGTTCATCTAATGTTCCTATATCATCTTATGTCAATGATGTTGTTGAGGATGACGATTTAGAGAGTCCATTTGATGATTTAGAGAGTCCATTGGAGCTTGAACTTGATATTATTATTTTGATATTGAACTTGAAGTTTGAACCAATAATATTTATCATGCATGTTTTAATATTTAAATGACATTCAAGTTTATGGCACTTTTGTTGTTTATATGATGCTATTTGATATTCTAATCTTAATTCATGCTTCTTGGTTTTATAAATATATAAATATGATTTTTACATGGCTTTTGTACTAACAAACCCAAAATCCAAATAAAATTTAGCCGAATGGGCGAACCAAATCCCCGAACACAAACCTAAACCTGAACCTGAATCCGAACTGGAAACTTAGAATAAATTTTAACTCAGCCAAGGTACTTGTACATCTACATGCAGATGAATGCTCTCCTACATGCTACAAATGAAAACCCAAAATAAAGC
>MU223622.1:730366-760426 GCA_018584345.1 Thuja plicata
TCCACAAGACTGTGAGACACCATTGCTACCACAATCAGTTAATTGGAGACAAACAAGTCGCAGCATCATATACAGAGGAATTTGTTACAAAAGACATTCATACCCATCGCCTTCCATGACCAAGAGTCATCAACATCATGAGAAGATTACACGAGTGATTGCTCTGATTAATTGTGTGGAGCTCCCTTTGATCCAAATATATTTTCTGAGTACTCTTATAGGTGACACATTGTTTGTAATTCAGACTTCAATATTAATGCAGCTGATTTTAATTATTCCATGAAATTGTGAATAAAACCATCTTAATGTATTAAATCACATAAAAATATTTTGCATAGTTCAGTTGAAATTTAGCTACAGATATTTCATTTCGGTTGACATCAGATCTTATTACGACCTATGACCATGTGTATTGAGTTATTGTATGAATATAAATATATATAAATATATACATATATACATATATGTACACATATACATATATTTACATACACACACACACACACACACATATATACATGTATATACAACCGGTACCCATACCCAAGGAAGAAAAATAACGCTGTAGTGGCATACTCAAACCTCAAACCTATCCCCGTACAAAGACCGACAACTTAGACAATTCGTTATCACTAGCTTCCATAGCTAGCAAAGACTTGGGAACTCACTGATAAATTAGAGGAAATCTGCTAAGTAGCAAGTTTTTTAGTTTTATTATAAGCTGATTGTTTTGCAAACAACAAAAGTAATGAATTAGAGTTCAAGCCTAAAAGAAACAGACACACTTTACTGGGTATGTAAGTCCTCAACTTGGAACTATCAGGTTATAATTTGTAAATTGATCAGGCTTGGATTTGAAGCCAAATTGGGATTTTGGTTGACAATGGATCTTATTATGACCTATGACCATGTGTATTGAGTTACAGAAACATGTAATGTAATGCCTGTACACGTGGATAACTATAGAACTAATACATTTGTAAATGCATTATTTCACTACTGGGCTAAGTTGCCAGTTCGGATTCGGGTTAGAAATTCGTTCAAAAAAATTTTGCGGTGGGTTTGATTTCGTTTTGGGTTCGTGTGTACAAAAACATATGTTTTTTTTATAATGTGTGTGTTTGTGTTTGTGTGTGTGTGTGTGTGGAGCAGCAAATAAGTTCATACATCGCTATGCTAATAGTAAAGGAAATAACAAAATAAACCACCATATATATTAATGTTTTAGTCCAAATGACATATGTTTTACCGTTTAGGCCTTTTTAGTGGTCTATTTTAGGGTTCAAGGGTCAAATTGACAAAAAAAGACCAAAAAGAAACTTTAGAAAAGTCAAAAAAATCCATTTTTGGCCAAATTTGGCCAGGGTCCTGCCGCAGATTTGCAAATTTGCAGTAAAAACAGAAAAATTCGTGCCAGGTTCCTCTGACAGAATTTGGGCAGACTTTGAAGGTCTGTGGCAGACTTTTGCAAGAATATGATAAGGACCAGACTTTTGCAAAAACCGGACCAGACTTTGGGGTTACCAGGGAAGAATTTGGCAACATAGCTACTGGGGTAAACCTTGTTCTTCAAATTATTATTTTCTATTAGCCTCATGATAAGAGGGCCCAAACTGCTGGTGAAACAACATGAGTGGAATTACTTGAAAATTAATCCAAAAAGTTTGAGATAATGACGATTTTTAAATCAAATTGTTAAAGTCAGTGAGGGCATCCTTCAGAGGTTTGTTGAATCCCCATAATAGGCAAGCAATGAGCTTCATCATATTTCATTAGGGCTTGAGTAAGTAGTTATCCATAAGAATATCTAAAAGAATACTATGTAGGATATGATCTCCTACAGAAGAAAAGGAAATAAATGACTTGGCCGTTTTAGGAAAATATAATACCATCATGAGTAAGATCCTCAAAAAATGACATAATGTCTGTCTTCAGGTGTTGTGGTTCAACTGTTGTGGCAAACTTCCCTAAATTTGTTGCTGCAGATCTTCTCACCATTGGCATATCATCCTGGCAGAGTTGACCATATATAGATCGCAATTCCGTTCTTAGAAGATCAGGTGCACTCAAATAGGCAATATGAAAAAGTCCACATGCAGAAACCCTTGCTGTAAACCACTCGCCTGCAGCAAGCCTCTGGATACAAGGAAACCTAAAATTAGAACAGAATCATGTAAGTAAACCCAACAAATACCATATCCTAGTTATAATCATAACTAGCACAGTTGAAGGGTACAACATTCCACAACCTAAAGAAACTTGTACTAGCAGCTCTTAGATTTTTTATCCAAAGGCATATATAACAGTAATGAGCAAACCTTCAATCATCGTAACAGAAAGAATCGACATTGCGAAACTATATCATAGCACAAGATATTTAATAAATGAAAACGTATAACCCTCAAAAAATCAAACTATCATGAAAGCAGCAAATATCGAAAATCCTAAAGATTTTGGTAAACAACAATGGTGTTACCATGTTAGTGAATGCTCTTCTAATTCACTGAAATCTAAAACAAAATTAAAATTAAAATACAGCTCAATTATAAGAAGAAAATTTGTATGAACATTTTATATTATACAAAGCATTGAATAACAAAAGTAAAAGTCACATTAATGAAACATTCCAAGGTGAGTACTAGATGTACAGAAAACAACACAAGATGTGACTATAACAGAAAGAACTGCCCAGAAGTTACAAATAAAGGGAGAAACCCAACAGAAATTACATCCAATGCAAAGCAAGCCAAAGGAACACAAAAGCAGTTTTTAATTGAAAATGACTACTTTTAATTTCTAAAAAGCACAGGATATTATTTTGAAAATATTTCTGAGAGATACAAAGACTATCTTTGCTCTAGTCACTTAATATTATTTGATCATACATAAAACATACTGAAAATAACTAAGTTATAGACAAAATTTTAATATTTGCTTTAAGCCTCTATAAAATCAACCACATCATAATTCTCTTTTCCCCTGCTCCTCCATATTGCAAAACTAAACATCACAATTCCAAATCAATTTTCAACATAAACCACCAATGAACAACATTGAAGATAAAATACTCAAAGATCAGTCATCCAGAAGACTTATGAAAGTGCTCACCTAAATTAAAGCTAAAAACAATTCAAAGTGTGACTATTCATAAAACAAACGTATAGATTACGGGTAGAAATTCCAATTTAAGTAAAAAATAAAAAATAAAAATACCCATCACACTTGTAACTAAATCAAACAGCAAACTTGACCTTCATGATGCTATACACATTTTTTTATTTACATTTTGAGGACATGCAATCAAGGAACCTTTGACACTAAAGTGCACCTGCATGGCAACAATATACGTATTACAAATTCTAATGCTGCAAACTTCAAGAAAAAGATTCACCTTAACAAGTGGAATGAACCAGTCCACTAGATCAATTTCTTTCATTTGTGATCCAATTCTACATAATGATTCCACAGCCTTATCCCTCACACAATTTTCCTCAACTGTACAAAGAGTTTCCAGAGGAGGTAGTAAAACATGGGCATAGTCCACCCCACCAACATAAGGAATGAACACTCCCAGTTCTTCAGCCATTGCAAGCAAAACCTCATCATTGTCATCATTGTTTTCACTTAGAAAGGGGATCAATTCTTTTCTTGTTCTTTCTTCTCCAAGAGCACGGGCAATTGTTGAAAGCCTTCGAATAGAATTAAGCCGTAGCTGAATGTCCTCATTTTTTAATTCATCAATAAGAATGGCAATTGGATAAAGTGGCTCCTCAAGCATGGTCATTTTCTTGCCCTGATTTGACAAGCTGGAATAACAACCATTGAAACTAAAATTAGAAATCTGTGCAACAGTTTTATTGACTAGCATAAACTGATAAGAATAACTTATACATATATGTCAAAGATTATAGATTAATCATTAATCTATGCCACAAAGAAGGAACACTATGCTGATCAAACAAATTATTAGCATCATTTATACCTGTAAGGTATTCCATAATTTGGCATTCAGATAATAAATGTAATTTTGATTAAGCTTCAAAATAAATGTCGATCCAAAGATACATCGTTACTTCTACACACCAGCATGATTACATGTCATGATGTTTAAACGGACTTTATTATTCAATTGTATTTTTTTTACCGATCTATCAAAACTATTATTACTCTGTCCATTACCATGCAGACAAGACTTTACTGTTTAAATTAAGCTTCCAATTCACATCTTCAGACCTTAGCTTGAGGTCATATACCTCCACCACAAAATGCCGCCACAGCCAAAGACAGACTATGTACAAGTAGATGCTATTCAACTTGTTCACTTCCCCCAAAATTGTTCATAAAACTAGTGAAAATGACCACAATAAATATATTTGTCATTTTTCCAAATTGATTGAAAAAGACTCAGCACTTAATCTTAGAATTATCATTGTGTTGATTCCATGATCTTGTCTTTCTTATTATTTGCTAGATCTTACAAAGTTAACTTACTATTCATAAATATCTTAGATACTTTACTAAATTATTATTTGTTAGACCATTACCGTTTTAATCAATCAATAATAGATTAATATTTTCTAACTTGTGAAATATCCCTACCACAACCTAGAACCAATAATAAAGAAAAAATCGCTATTTTCTGAAAAAACAAAAATACAGAAAGTAGTGTTGCACAAGGTTTGCAAGAAAACATCATCAAACCTAAAGTTCGGATAGCACTTGAAATTAACAATAATTGAAGAAAACTGGCAACCGATGCAAGTAAGTAGTTTTATCATTGTTGTATTTGTCTTCATCATCTTAATCGTAAAATTCCCTGCACCGTGGACATCCTTAAAGAGACGTTTTAGCAATCAACTTTTCTCCTAAGCTATTTCATTCAAGTCTTGTAACAAGTTCAACTTGGAGAGAAAATTTCCACCCAAAGAAAAACAGAACTATTTCCTAATATCAATATGGTATTTCCACAGTGCATCAAATTATATAACAAGATATTTTAAGATTAATTTCCATAGTTTCAAGTCAAACTACATTAGCCATGAACTGTTTCCTCCATTTCTCCAAGCAGCATCAAAGGACATGCTTAAAATATTGTGCCTTCACATCCTCAAGATGTTTGAGTTTCTTCTCCAAGCATGCTGGTAATAATTAGATCTTCTTAATCAATGCATCATAAAAGAACTTTTGATGAGTGACAATGTTGCCTACTATTTTTTTAATAATTGTTGCCTATTCTAGGCTGCAACGGAGGGAATATACTTCACCTAAGTTACCCAGGCATCTTGTCAGCAAGTTTGTCCTTGAGGGAAAAATATCTTCTCTGCGCTTTGAGTTTGCAATAAAAGGAATCATCATCATCAAATTATCCAATTACCTACATCAAAATTACTCAATTCCCTCCATGAAAGCTACCAAGGAATCTCGGTTAGTTATCCAGTTACACTGTGGGGAGCACATTTTATTAACCGTAGACCACACTGGAGGGAATCCAGTTCATCAAAGTCACCCAATGATGCCAGAAGGAAGTGAACCGTGATGGGAAATTCATGAGCAAGGCCTACTCACTAACTGGACAACAACTATGTGTGTAATTATTAGCTACTCTGAAAATATTATATGTCGAAAACTGTTAACCGATTCATTTGATCCAGAATCCCAGGCTACTATAATCCCTTTTCTTATGAAACAAGAAAACATTCCTCTGTCAACTAGGATTTCTTCATTCGTGTTCGAATTACTTTAAAAAGTCGTTATTTTCTTCCTACATTCGTTACACTAGATTTCAATCCCATCGGCGGGGTTTCCACCGCCACAAATTTTTCTATAAAACATTTTGCAAGTGTCAATTCCCATTCATCTCCATTTTAGGGTTTTACGCAGAGACCCGATGTCTCAAACAGATTTTCCTGTCTGCTAATAATTAAGATGAATCAGTCAACACGTACACATCCTAAATGTTTCCATCTATAAAATACTTGATCCGGTAACATTTATATCTTTTTTCAGTCTCAGTTCGCTCTGTAATTTTGTAGCTCTGCTGAAACATAATCAATGAAAATGAAAACGAAAATAAGCTTCGAAGTACTTACCCCACAGATGGATATGGCAAAACAGCTGCCTCTCCAGAAAGAATGCAGAGGCAGAGAGCAGATCTGCAGCAGTACAAGTGCCGCCGCCTGTATTTATAAAAGATTGAACAATACAAAAAAATTAAAAGTTCTTTAGCGTCATTGTTCGAGGGAAAAGACGATATCGCTTCTGTTGGAATAAATTATAGTACAAGTCTCACAATTATATGTTGATGTATCTTAGGGAGCTCTTACATACGTTGCTATCCTCCCCACAAATTTAGAATTAGAGAAAAGATTGTTTTTCTGATTTTAGAAATTATGTGTATGTGATGTTGTGAAATTTTAAAATTTGTTTATTAAAATTTAGTTAATGTATTTTAAGGTATGTTGTTTTGGGGTTTATTTGATAAATTTAATGGTATAAATTAATTAAATTTAGTCTTTTCTAATTCAATTTTTGAATTAAGATCTAACTTAAATTTCAATTTTTTTGTAACTTGGTTGGAATCTTGTCAATTTTATCCAAACTTTTTTTTTAAACTTTTCTTGGGTCAATTTCCATCAAAAATTGGATTGTTGCTCCTAAAAATTGGATATGAAATCTTTTGAATCAACACCTAGGGTGGCATATCTAGAGGTGTGTCGAATAGCACTTGCAACCATCCATTGTAAGTATCTAATAGCTTGCAAGCATCATAAGAGTGATATAGACAACTCAAACTAATACACTTTACATTAACAAAAGCAAATTATGCATTATGCATCTTATTTTTCATGTCTACTTCAAATCTAAATCTTAAAACAAAAGGCTAGATTTGAAATATCATATGTACTTCAAATATTTAACTCACGATTCACGTTAGTGAATAAACATAAGGTAGGGGGGAAATACACATTGTGTTCCCTTTAGGATCAATGTAGCATCAAGAAAGTTATAATTTATTGAAGGAACCACTTTCAATGGGTATAGCTCTCGTAAATAACCCAAATAATGCAACAATGTGAAATCACCAATTCTCAATGGGGTGATTCTAAAACCACTATGGTGGTTTCATTCTCATTGCAACAGTAATGAAGTTGCCCCTAACAATTCATAATCATTGACTATCTAAAAATCAAAAGTTCATCCAAAAACTGCTAAAAAGAATGTGAAGTTGAAATGGGTGGAATTTAGGAGCCTTCAAGTTTCATCTTAGAATAATTAATTAGGCCTGAGTTTAGTCCCTTGGGAGAGTTGGGCACATGGATAGATTGTTCTCTTTTGAGGGTTTGACATGATTGATTATGACTATGACAAGAAATGATGCAAGAACTATAGGTGAAATATTGGCAAATTGACCAAAATAACATAAATAGTAAGCTACATAACAAAAATGCAAATTTCAAAGACAAATCTAGACATTGGATTCAAAAAGGAACCCTTGTCTACAATTTGAGTCTGAGAATGTTGGTCTATGTCAATAGGCTCCATTGACTTCAAGGTGTCTGATGCAAATTTTGTGAGTGAATTCTAGACCAATATGCTTAGTTGATCATCCTCCTAAATTCTTAGGGAAAAAAGTGTCAAACATTGGAGTGGATTAACAGTGACCAAGGTTTTTCACTTGTTCAAAGTTTTGAACTATTCGTCTCAGTTCACTCTTCGTGAATGTGCAATCCTTTTTCATTGGATCTAGAATCTACAGACAAAAAAGGGGGAAAATGTGTTGGGTTGTATAGGGGCTTGCCTAAGTCAAACCTTGGGTAGGAATTAACCTCCACTACAATAATGATGATTAGAAAGAGAGCGTGTCTTTGAATAGGTACAGGTCGAAATCCTAAAAGAAATGTTGAAATGATAAATTATACCTTCACTATGATCTTCTTGCCTTGAAGATTCATGAAAGGTTGATGTTGATACGTAGGAGTTTATGCGTGTCTTCACTCGTGGATAAAACACATAACCTTGACCGTGGATGCTAACTTGAACGCTTGACTTCATATCTCTTTGTCACTGCCTTAAAGATGCCTAATTGCTTGCTCAATTGGAGTGTGAAATATAATTGATGCAAACTAAAACCTGTGATTTTAGAGACACAATCTAACCAATCCCCTAGATTTAGGAGAAGAGTCTAACTGTAATTTCTATGTTTAGTAATAGTTGGTAATGACACAAACTAGTGGGGAACACCTATCACATGATTAGTAAATATAGAGAGTTAGTTTTTAATTAGGGGTGTGTCTCTTTGTGAGAAAAGAAATATATATTAGACTGGGAAATAAGAACAAGAGGGTAAAGATTTGGGGTGTGAAGAGGCAAAATCCCATGTAAGTTTCTATATGTGTAATTAGGTTGTTATAGTGTTTTATATCTTGATCACAATTCTATTGTTGGTTGTGCACCTGAGTTTGTTTCTCTATGGTGTAATTGATTAAGTCGAATTGTGTTGTTGAGTGTCCACATTAGTTTAATGCTCATGCAAGCTTCTATATATGTAATTATGTTGTTATGGAGTTTTATATCTGATCACAGTTTTATTGTTGGTTCTTTTATGGTTGTTTGTGCACATGAGTTTGTTTCCCTATGTTGTAATTGATTAAGTTGAGTAGTGTTATTGAGTGTCTACATCAGTTTGGTATGAGAGCATTTCAATATGCTAGGGATGAAAGCTTTTGAGGGGAATTTTATTATCTAGGAGAAGACTCAAAACAACATAAGTTGATTGTGTTATATCAACATCTTGCAATCTTTCTACTATTGTAGCTAGTTTGAGCATAACAAATCTATTGGTGTGATTGGTAAGAGGAGGAAGGAATTTTTGTGATTGGTGAGAAGAGTGTTTGTTTAACAATTTCTTTGTCGTTGAATTTATATTGCAATCAAAACTAGTTCAGGTGTGTCCATGATTGCTTGTCTACTCTATGTAGAACAACTCCAAACTTTTGTGGTGGATGAAATTCAAACCTATGGTTGCATTGAAGTATTCAATAGCTGAGGATATAAGATTTTTTTCATTTGGTTGTGCATGTTAAGAGCAACATGTAACTTCTTCAACCGACTACATATTTATGGGCTATAAAGTTGACAAAGAAGTTGAGCATGAGAGTTGTGACTATTAAAGGGTATTGATGGTAAGTAGACTTTGTGAGGCCTATTGTTATTACAAGTTATGAGTATTAGTGTTTCTTAGTGTAGTTGTCTAAGTTGAAGATTGCAAAAAGGTTGAAGTTATCTAGGATTGGTCTACAAAATATAAGTTTGACAGTTTGTTCTTCGAAATTGTATTACTTTCTCTAATGGGATGAAGAGTAGTAAAAAAAAGGTTGACATGTAGTAACTAGACTGCTTATTTAGAAGGGTCTTATAGATTCAGCTTTGTTTTGGGGCTTGAAAATATACTTATGGAGCTATATCAAGATGTGAAAAAGAGGATAACTATGTTGGAAGAAAGAGTAAGGCAAAGATAGAGAAAGAAGCTAACAAAGGAACAATTGAAGGAGTTACAAAAGTTAGAGATTGAATTGGAAGAGTTATGGTGTCTATTAAGGAAATGTGATTTATGGAACCATA
This sequence comes from Thuja plicata, assembly GCA_018584345.1. NCBI lineage: Eukaryota > Viridiplantae > Streptophyta > Pinopsida > Cupressales > Cupressaceae > Thuja > Thuja plicata. The sequence goes on from MU223622.1 coordinate 739,988, forward strand.
AGCAAGCAAAGAAAAAGAAATCTACAACAAAGATGTTGAAATTTATGAGATGTGAAAAGAATGATAAAAAAAATTATTCACCTTGTAGGCAAGAGTAATTTTCAAAGAGAGAAGCCATTGAGTAAGGATTAGAAAAAGGAGTGGAACAATTAGAACAAGGAAATATAGAATCCATTGAAGAGTAGGCAGAATCATTACTGGACAAAAATCCTATGGATGAGATCTTCCAAGAGTTACAGAGTGATGAAATAAATGAATGCGATGAAGATGAAGACATACTTGACTTTGAAGAAGTTGTTGAGGTGTATTACCTCGAAGAAGGGGAAGGCATTGAAGATTACAATGCACAAAGAGAACAGTTGGAAGACTGCAATAAGAAAGAATGCAACCCATCACAAGAGGAGGCCCAAAATGTTGTAGTAGTGAAAACAATCCACATTGGAGAGGAAGATGCAACAAAGATGGAGATTAACGGGAGCCCCATATGTGATGAAGATTTATTGCTTTTGAGAACACACCTTACCAAAAGCAACTTGTGGATTGTCTTGAGAATCTCATTAGTGATGAAAAATGAGTAGAAGATCATCACCTTCATAAGGAGGAAACAAGGATGATTGAGGGTGAGAATAAAGATATGAACAATTATCGTATAAAGGACAATGTTCAAAAGGATTTATCTTGTGGAAAACATCACATTGAGTCAAGAAATAAAAGCCACCTCACAATATATAAAATGGAACACATGCCTAAATGGCATAGTGGACAAGGGGAGAAAGCACATGTGGTATTTTTCATTCCCTTTACTTTACCTCTGTTTTTAGTGATTTTTGTGTAGGTGCAATAAGAGTCGGTATGAGTGATATAAAAAGATAACAATTCCCAATGGAAGACTACTAATCCTTTGAGGAGCTGGAAAAAGAGGAAGAAGACCAACTAGCAAGGAAGGTGGGTCTCTATTCCAACAAGTGGTTGGAAGCGAAAGAAGGAAAAATGTGAGTATTTGAAGAGATATCTAATTTGGAGGAAAGGAACAAGTGGCTATATTCATCAAGTCATAAGGATGGTTCTGTCATCTACTCCAAACTCTTTCCTAGATATTTGATGTGTAGCATCTTGGGATAAACATCAATCCCACATCACAAAAAATGTAATAGTTAGGTTACTTATTTGTCAAAGTTTTCTTTCATGTAAATGAGCTTTAACTAGGAGTTTCAAAATTTAAAAAAAAAAGAAGGGGAGAATGATGCAAACTGATTCGTTTGATTTAGGAGACCCAGTCTAACCAATCCCACCGCAAGGAGGAAGTGGTGAAACCCCATTAGAAAGAATGTCAACACAAGGGGCATAGTGCTAAGAAGGTTGTGCATCATCAATCAAAGATTGGATCAGGGCAGTAGCAGTAGATGAAGAAGGGTCCACGTGGCTAGAAAGGACTACACCAGTAGCAGGAGGCACAAGGGGTGTAGAGACCAAATTTGCATCATGAGTGTCATCTAGATATGCGGAAAGAGCATCATCCCTAAGAGAGTCGTCATTAGTCTGTGATGCGTCGTCAAAGGAAGAATCAAAAGCTCAAACAATTTAAATGTTCATCATTAGTGTCCTTCCATGCAGCGCTCTTATGCCGCAAGAGAGAACAATCAGTTGCCAAGTGACCTGTAGAGAAGCACCGACGACATCGAAATGTGAGGCCCTCATAATCCACTGATTGAGTCCTCGACCTTTCCCCCACCATGAGAACCACATCTCTTGGGAGAGGTGTGGAGATATCAATGTCAACCAAAATGTGTGCAAAGGTGGAAAGACCATGGAAATTGTGGTATCATCTACCTTTAGAAAATGACCAAAAGAGTTGTTGATAGCCTCAAAACAAGAGTTCTCCTAGAAATGAAGGGGAAGATTGGGAAGACTAACCCACACGAGACGCACACTGAGAGGTTCAGTCAGAGGGTTGAAGAAGACAACCCAGGGTTTGGTCAAAAGAAAGTTATTCCCCCAAGTCCACATCTTACTCATGATCAGATCACTTTCCATTAAGGAAGGAAAAATAGCAACAAAAAATCTCTTAACACAAGGGAAAAGCTCAATGGCACCTGAAACCAAAGGTCTCCAAGAGTCTATTGCTCAACGATGCAAATCAGGTAGAGAAGGCTAGAAACCAACAAATCTACACACTAACCCACAACATTGGAAGTACTCCACATTTTCAACCACATCCTAGCCCCACCACTACAGGCAAGGTCTTGGCACAAGCTAGAGGTCGAGATTTCACCTTTGAATGAAGAGTTGCAACAAATTTGGTAACACAAGCAAAGCTCCATCCACCAACGACAGAAAGAGGCTTGGGGTCTCTGTCATTCACAACCCTACGAGTGGAAACTGCATTAAAAGAAACCAGCAGAGTGACATCCAGTGCCTCCTTAGGAAATTTAGACCCACCCACAATGAACGCAAATGTAGTAAGACCCTAAGTTCCAAGCACCCCGACCGTTGCAGAGCTTGTACGAGAACCAGAGGTTGGACAAGTAGTGCCCAAACCCACCGGAGGAGCAACGAAGAGGCGCAAAAGTCGTAGGGTTCAAACTTTTCATTCAAGCGAAAGGAACAACCGTTGGAGATATTCTGGGTTCGTAATGAATGGTTGTTACCAATTTGAGCTATATTATTTATTTCAAAAAAATTAGTTTAAACTATATTTACTATACACAAAGACCTTTAAATTTTATTGCATCTAATTATTTTACTCATAATATACTATTTTTTTAAACTTTCAAATTTTGATTATTTATAGCTAATTCTTTTATATTTAAATTTTTAACTTCTTATCATTATTTAAATTTTTTTTAAAGTACAAATTTTAAACTTCTTATCATTATTTAAAAAAATATTAAAAGTAAAATTTATAAAATATAATTTTTAGCTGAAATTAATATTCTTAATGTCTACTAATCATTTTTTAAACAATATTTTTTATTCATTATAATTATGACATGGTGGATTATTTTTTTACAAATATCTTTATATTTAATATAAATATAAATATTTTGACATTTAATGATTGTCAAATTTAAGCTAAACGATAAAGAGTTTTTGAACTCATGCCACTAGTTGCTGCCATTGTTGAATCTGTCTCAGCATTAATTATATTATCTTTGAGATAACTGAAAAGGAAAGATAAGTACAATTCTAACCAAAAGAAAAGAAGAGGCAAAAACATCTTCTTCGACCAATATCAGAATAAGAATTAGAGATCATGTATGACTAACCACCGTCAAAGTTCACTCTATCTATACAAGGTATGCATAATTTGACAGCTTTCTTTCATGAATCAGCAAATGTTGAAAAGATTCAGCTGCACATTGAATTTTACTTGCACTGCACTCAAAAATCAATGATAGTAGAACTAGTCAGAATAGACCATTATTACAAATTTACAAGGATCGACTTGTGCCAATGAAACAATTTATGCCCATAACCAATTTCTTCTTTCAAAGAAAAAAAGCTTGTGCCGAAGAGACTAGATATTTATGCCCATAACAATGTCACGGTAGTAAACAACGATAGCACCAATCCAACGCAGAGAATAACAATAGCTCCAAAAGCCTGATCAACAAACAATTCGTAAACAAATGTTTTATAAAAATCATAAACTAAACTATTATCCAAATATCAAGATTACAATCAATAAGTTTGAATTGAATATAAATTCATTACCGTTTTTCTAGATTTGAATCTAAACTTTGTGGTGAACCATGATAAACCTTGATCAACAAAAGGAGCAACTGCTAGAGCTCTGCAAGTACATATTTTTTATCATATAAGAATTCTGTGTGTCCAGCAACTAATCTCAAATTTTTAGCGACTGTATATGGTCTCAACTATTTTTATTGCTAATAAATAGCACAAATCAGGTAAAACGCATTAAACACCAAAAATTTGAAAGACGTCCAAATCCAAGAAGATATATTCGACATTCATTGGAACATTATTTATTAAGTTGCACATATCAGGTAAAACACATTACACACCAAAAATTTAAAAGAGATACACATATCCATACAGATGTGACAATTCATTGGAAAATATGCCTACCCTCCTGCTCTCAAAATTTTCGTAACCTGGCTTCCAGCCCAAACCATTGCCAAAATTTTCAAGAACCTGTGAGAAGAAAATTGTATATCGTGAAACATTAGTATATTCTTCACAAAACACTGATCCCAAACAAGGAGCTACCAATCTTTTAAAAACACCAAACAGCGTACAATATTACAATGCATGAAGATGACAAAAACAAACTGTTGTGGAATGTATTTCAAATTTGCAATCAAAAAGACAACTATAGCTTTCCGATTTACTTTCTATCATCTTTGGGTGTTTAGTGGTGAAAAAAAAATTCCTATAAAAAACTTTAGACCAACATATGTCCATCATACCTATGCAATACATGCTGCATTTCTTATAACCCTACAAGTTCTTCTAGAAAGTAGGAAGTTCAGCTTTTATGATAAATCAAGCCAAAATGATAAATAAAACATGGAAACATATTGGATGTCAGACCACCCATTAAGAAGAATGATTCTGAATCAGTCACCTTTGTGCAGCAGGTAAATAGCCCATACCTCCAGGCGCAGGGACAACATAGAACCTGGCATAACATAATGTTTATCCATTAATTCAAACTAGACACTCTTTCCGATCAATTGCAGTAGATACATTAACCATTGAATTCATTATTTAAATACATCCTAAGATGAGTTGCATTGACTACAGAAAATCTACTAACAGGTTAGACTCCATTTAATAGTTGTGTATGACATCATCCCAATGTAACTAAAATGCAATGAAATAAATAAATGAAAAAACTTAGGTGAAAATCCTCGGGAGTGAAACTCACATGAACTTCATTCGTAAAAAATCCTAAGGTGAATTGCCACAGATAGAGAAAAGCTGCTAACAAGTTAGGGTTAATTTTAATATTTGCATATAGAATTATCCCAATTCGAATCAAACCCTAATAAAATAGATAAATGAAGAAATTTAGTAAAAAAATCATTGTTACTGAAACTTATATAAATTATCATCCATTAAACATCAATCTCAAAGCAACGCAAACAGCTACTCTAGGCAACCAAAAACACATCTTGTTTGCAAGTTAATTGTTGAAATGTCTCCACGAAGGATTTCACAAAATGTAGATATTAAATTATCTATATGAAATCACATAAACTGTCATGGTAGTGTTTTGGTATTTGAGTAGCAAAGGTGGTAAAGGTAGCTTTTCAGTCATCATCAAGCAAGATCCTAATTTGGCATGTGATAAACATATGGTGGAAGCCTTGGGAGATGATTTTTCCATTTACCTTATATATTGTTTGATAAGGTGTTTGTAACTCTATCTAGATATGAACTTGTTCATCTTAGTACACACAAGTTTACCATCAAGAATATTCAGGGTCTACTAAGGTCAATGATTTGTATTAGCCTTTGTAAAATTGTTATATGAAAATCTGTTAATGACATATGTTGGCTAGGCAAAATAGCAAATAAGGGATCATTTCTAACTAATATGTCTTTTCGATGACATAAGGTCATTATAGGAACCTTGAAAATCATTTAGAACACATTTAATGGGAATTATTTACATTCAATAGTTGAAGTTATATAATTACTTGGTCAATTGACGACTTGGAAACCTTAGAATTGATGACTTGGAAACCCTAGCCTTGAGGGGCAGACAAAAGAATTGCACTTAGGATCTCCACAACTGTACCAATACAAGTCCTGCTGCTTTGGGATCATGTTAACCTTACTTTATTTTCATTTAAAAAGTGCCTAATCTTTTATTATAACTTTTTAATCAGATATCTAGGATATTACACATGCAATGCTTTAATAATCAGAATGCCTACAATGTTAGTAATTGGTCTTCCTCACCTGCAGAATCCTAAAAAGAAACAAAATGTTTATTGGACTCTAGTGCATCCCTACTCAGTATATACATATTATCCAGACAAATTGTTGGTGAGGGAAGAATACTTTATGCCACATGGTCTTGAATAGCAGCTTTTACATTTTAAGGGGTAACAGGATGTTATTGTTTACATGAGAAATAAGGGTTGAACTGCTTGCACATTGACTATACTTGTGTAAGATACTCAACAAAAATAATATTCTATACTCCAATGGCTATAAGCAGATAAACAACTATTTGTGTTCTTACCAGACAATTAGAAAAGCCACAAGGTAGTAAACCGTGTTCAACAATCCATATGATAACACACCTGCCGCTCCATATCTCTTCAACTTCTGCAACAACCTGGTAAATGTACATGGTACCATTGATTTTCAAAATGTTAGTTTCATAGATGGTATATACAAATTAATGGAGATCCGTGTATAAGAAAAACATACACATTAACCATAGTTACTGAAATCAAAGATTTACATGAAAATGTACATATTTCACATTATATTCCAAAAGTGGGCTATAACTCTAGGAAGCTCTTAGTAAATGTCAAATGACTTATTTTTAATTCAGTTTTAACTTTTATATTTATCTCATTCTTTTAGAAAACCATCTTTTCTTAGGATAGCGCAGAGACCTGCAGAATCATGAGATAATGTTTGATTACAATCTTTCAAGTAATTCACTTCTGTTGCTTCAATTTACAAAACCAATGTATTAATTTTTTTCCAAACAAAACGTTCCAAAATATTACATGCATAGTTCAATATACCAAAATGACATGTGTTGTAGGGAGTTGGTTACTGTGGAGGACATGAATAGCTTTTGTGAATAGTTATGTTTCCCTGAAATTCTAAGGAATGGTTTTCATCTTCTTAGCCAAAAAATATTTGTATTTGTCTTAAATGCCAAGGAACGGTTTTCATCTTCTTAGCCAACAACTATTTACATTTCTCAGTAAATGCCAAAAAATAGCTTTCATCTCCGTAGCCAGATGCTGTTCAGAAATATTAAATTTTTCCAAATATTGTTTAACGATAAAGAAATTCTGGTGTCTATAAATCCTGGGAATTTAAACATTAATTTTTTTTGGTTGAACACCTAAAGGCTCTCTCCCTAATACTCAAGGGAAATCCTTGTGGGAAAATGTTAACTTCCTCTTCCTAATGATCAAAAGACAAAAGGCATTTAATAATAGTAAAGAAATTTTCTGTCCCTTCCCAGTTGAGCCCATCAGTGGGAGAGGGAATAGCTAAATCAAATGGAAAAGAGGTCAAGGGTTTGGGCACTCAACTAATGTGAGGTCATTTATGCACTTGAACTTCAAGTCAAGAAATTCAAGGGGCACTTATACACTACTCTCCTAATGTTCCAAGAAAGTTTTCAACCTACTTAAGTTGATTTACATGAAGGTCCTAATGTCAGACAAATGCTCTACCTTGACATCATGACATAAGTATTAGAATAATTATTAATATCTCCGAATACCTTGTTTATTATTATTTTAATGGTCAATATTGTGAATCTTATAAATATTAGAATGTTTCTAATAACAACAATTGTTTCGTAATAGAAACATCGTCTTTGTAAGCTATATATGAGCATCTTTCTTATTCATTAATTTATCCAATATTTTACCAAATTACCTGTGTAATAATAAGTCGAACATGTACTCACGCGACAAACACAATTAGATTGCAGGAGTCTATAATGCACATTCTATATTGTATAGCAAATGCTGATGAAATGACATAAGATTCAGTTTTCTCATCATCATTCGAAACAATTATTTCTTGAAAATTGAACAAATTTTGTTTGTAACACGTGTACAACTTTTATATTGATACAGCAAAAATGGAAAAAATTGATACTCATAATTGCAAATTTTGTATCATTGATTTTAAAATACATATTTCACTCATATTTAATCTGAAAATGATACCAAAAGAGATTGTTGGATCAAGATTTGGGTTAAAGGAACATTGAAGTTAATAGCCAACTGCTTCCAACATAATATATATCCTAATACTACATGAATGCACATGTAGCATATTCAAACCAAAATAATTTTAGGCAATTTAACGCATCTAAGTGCAAAGCAATTGGATGCTAAGTTGCTGGTCACCATTATCTCTGAAGATTGCTAAATATGATACACAAAAACTAGATAACAGATTCATAGCTTCAGCGATTAAATAACAGAAAGTTCCCCCTAAAGAGGACTTTTGATACTTCCAATTTCTTGCCGACTTCAAACTCCTTAATAAATATTGAGCCTTTAATACACTATTGGAAGGGTCACAAATTCCCTCCATGAAGAAGAAACTGAAATTATCCAATCAATTGTAAAGATTTGTTACACCCCTTTCTTGTGAACTTTTTAAATAACTATAATAACCTTTTTCATGTGAAGTTGAAGTTAGACAGTTATGGGATTTATCAATTTATTTGAGTTCATAAAATATGATTACGATGATTTAAATTTTGTATGTGGAATATTGGAAAAGAATTATGATGGATTTTATTATGAATGATTAATGTATATTTTAATTATGTTAAATGATTAATTATTATAAGGATGATGGTGTTTAATCCTTCTTTGTCAACGGATGTTGGAGAAGATCCATCCCATGAGTGGTGGAAGAGAATTATTAGCGTAAGGGTATGTGAACACACGGTGAAGGTCGAGAGTGCCATCTAAACTAGAACCATAATTGTTATACCAGTCATCAAGTCTAGGAGGGGAGTTGCCTTAAATGTCTAGATGGTTACTTTTCTCTTCTGGTGTAATTTAGAATTTTGGCCTTATTGGTAAATTAATGCATTGGACCCTTCTTGTCGATCTTAAGGAATGTTCAAAGTTTTGAACCAGAATATAACAAAACAAATAGCAGATAAATCAGGAACACAATGACGCTAGAGACACCCTGGGAAACCCCCCCTGAGGAAAAAACCCAGCCACACCACGAAATATCACTTTATTGAATGTGTCTGAATATTTTACAAAGCTTCTCAAGTCAAATGAATGCTCTCAACATGATACTATAGAGCAGAAATCACAGATAAATAATGCTCGAATTACAAACTGAACACAACACACTATGAAACATATATCAGAATAACACACTGTCAATAATGATCACATCGTCACATTCTTCCTCAGACGCTACAGATATTACAGAGAATGATCTCCACAAACAGAATGTCTGCAGAACCAAACTTTTTAATAATAGCTTTCTCTACACCCATGAAAATAACCGAAACCAAACTAGTCAAGAGAATCCACTATAACACGGGAATATCAAAAGACTACGAAACTGAAGCCATTTCCTCTTCCCTCATGAAAATCCTGAACCGTCAGCAGACAAGAGGCCATCGCTCGGGGAACACTAAACACCCGACGACAGATATGAAAGAGATGAGCCACATCAACAGTCACACACTCTGACTTTTAATGACCTTTAATATGGAATAATGAAAGCAGACATTCACAACATAACCACTGCCCACACACAATTATCTTCAAGGAACTTAAGCCCGATGCCAAAACATAGAAGAATATGAACCACTTCATAACCATAATCATTGCAGGTAAATGATTTCTCCAGCAGCGTATTAAAACATTAACACTCCCTCTTAGCAAAGGAGAAATCATTTGCAGATTTCATGTCAACACAAAGGCTGCAGTCAAAATGTGTCAACAACAAAACTTTATCACAGGTTTTTTTTTATCATAATATTGTCATCTCAGCATGAAAAATCATTTGCAGATTTCATGTTAACACAAAGGCTGCACTCAAAATGTGTCAACAAAACTTTATCAGAGGTTTTTTTTTTATCATAATATTGTTATCTCAGCATTACATTCACCATGGCTACTCCCAAAGGGTGAAAGAACAAAAAACTAAGTCATGGATTCTCTCACATGACATCCACCTTGGCTACTCCCAAAGGGTGGATCCACCATAGCTACTCCCAGAGGGTGGAACAAGGGCTTTCACCTCAAACTTCTTTCGCAAAGAAGAATGCATTAATAAGGGATTGCACCTCGAACTTCTCCCTCACGGAGAAGAACTTATTAACAAGGGATTGCACCTCGAACTTCTCCCTCTCAGAGAAGAACTCATTAACAAGGTATTGCACCTCGAACTTCTCCCTCTCAGAGAAGAACTCATTAAAGCACACATAAAATATCATCTGAATGCTGAGACTCCCTCTTAGCTGAGACTCCCTCTCAACAAGGGCAGCATTCTCATAGCTTTGATTATCACAATACTAGGAAATTGGCTCCAATGTTTGTCCAACAACGAGCTTATGCAGTGACACTACTACACAAGCTTGTTGATCCTCTGCAAAGGACTTGGCATTCTACATCTGCCACTCAAGCTCCCTCTGAATCCGATTTTTGCAGTTGAATAGTCTCCCTTTGAATGTCATTTCTTCCTCTTCGAAGAAACTAATTGCAATGACAATCTGAATAGGTTCTTTCTCTTTAATGAAGTTAGGTGCCACCAATTCAGTCCCATGGCTGCAAGTAGCATTCCCATGTTCATTTCTATAGCCTACATGTCTTTTCATGTAATCTCTCATCATCTTGTTGCTTCTCGATTCATCCTGGAAGCATTTTTAGAGAGATTAGCAATAGTTCATAGAATCAAACTATCCTATACAAATCAATGCTAAAGGCATACATGATTCACTATTCTCAATATTATAGCATGAATTAACTATATAAGATTTACGATCAATATTCAAATACTTATCTCTTTATTGCCTAAATTTCCTCACAATCCACCAAAAAATCTTTCGCCATCACACAGTTATAATGTAGGCAAAGAATGAAAAATTCGAACACCAACACATCCTCCAAGGCTTCTTCAGCTACACGATCTCATAAGAATTCCCCATTTCTTGCATCTCTTAAATTCCCAATTTTCCTATTCTGATTCAAGATCTTGACTAGACCCGCTCTGATACCATGTTAAAGTTTTGAACCAGAATATAAAAAAACAAATAGCAGCTAAATCAGGAACACGATGACGCCAGAGATACCTTGGGAAAACCCTTCTCAAGGGAAAAACCCAGCCACACCACAAAATATCACTTTATTGAATGTGTATGAATATTTTCCAAAGCTTCTCAAGTCAAATGAATGCTCTCAACATGATACTATACAGCAGAAATCACAGATAAGTAATGCTCGAATTGCAAACTGAACACAACACACTGTGAGACATATATCAGAATAACACACTGTCAATAATGATCACATCGTCACATGAAATCATAACATGGTATCAAAGCTTAGGCAGTTTTTAGCAAAAAAATTTATAAAAATTCGTAGCTTTTCTACCTAGTATTTTTTTTTCATGAATTTTTCAATTTTTTATGAAAAATCGAAGGTTAAAAAATTCGAGGGTTTTTGAGGAGATTGTTTAGCGATTTTCAGAGAATCACGTATTTTTTGGCTGTGCCAGAAGAAAATCGTGGGTACCTACGGCTAGGGTTTCCAAGCCTCTTTGCAGATGTTTTTATGGATTTTGGTCATTCCTGCAATTTTTCAGCACCTAGGGTTTCAGACCTAAGGATTTGTACAAAAGTTTTTCTCAATTTTTAGACAAAATCATGAGTTTGAAGACTGTTGCGCCCTTTATAAAGTTTTTGGGCAAGGGTTTAACTGATTTTTACCAGAAAATCAGACTTTTTTGGCATTTGTACTAGCTACATACTGAAGGTTTTTACTGGCTTTTGACAGAAAACCTAGAATTTTCTTAAAGCTCGAGTTTGCCTCATTTTTTGTGCATAGGAAAACAGGAGGGATGACATAATTGACCAACATCATGTTGGAGGGAAATAACGGTATTTTATGAAAAATTTGTGGTTCGTCTTCAAAGATTTTTGCTGAAAATCGCAAGTCTGGTCAAGGGTTTTGATTGCGTGATTTCTTGGTTTGAGCAAAAGTCTCTGATTTTCAAGAGTTACATGTACTTGCATGTTTGTTGCATGTAATTTCATGTTGCTTGCATGTGCTTTTTCTAACTTGCATGTTCTTGCATGTGTTGTTTTACCATGCGAAGTCTCGTGTTTCGCTGCATGAAGGTTTCTCTGATGGGTTTTAATAATTTTCTCCTCAAAAATTATCTATTGGGTTTTAATAATTATCTATTAAGTTTTACCATTTTTTTCTCAAAAACGAAGTTTTGTATTCTCTGATTTGTGTCTCGGATTTTGTTGTCTGATTTTGATCGATTTTTCACCTCAAAAATTGTGTCTAGTTTTTTTTATTTTTCCCCAAAAAATGGTGGCTTTTTGCAGTCTGTTTTGAGTCGTAGTGCTCATTTGCAAATGTTCTTGGTGAATCATCTTACAGTCTGTTTTGGGGCATAGTGCTCATCTGCAAAGTTTGAAGGGTTAGTCGATTTTTCCTCAAAATCGTGACAATTGTTCTCAGTGCGTATCTCTATTTCTAGGAAAGGGCAGCTTAGTTATCCACCATCAGGTTTATGTTTTTGTGATGATTTATGGTCAGTGGTTTTGCAGATTCTGGGAGGGTCAGTGGAAGAGTTAGTGATAGGCTCTACTCTCTTGTTGCAGACCATTCTAAAGAAAGGGACAACCTTCTCTGTTTTTTCTTTGACTACTCTTGGTCATTGACATTTTGTAGATCCAGGGAGGGTCTCAGCAACAACAGAATGTTCTGAAGTATTTGTGATTACAAGACATGTAGTCTTATGCAAGGTAGTTAGATGATGACCATTAAGGGAGGGTATTAGAATATTGTAATGTTTCTTTAACGGTCATCTTAGTTAGTGTTTAGTTTATTAGGTAGTTTCTATTTTCGTCATTAGTTTACGATTGTTTCTTTTAGAAACATCGTCTTTGTAAATCTATATACGGAGCTTTCATCTCCTCTATTTAATACAACAACATCGATTTACCATAACAGTTCTGGAATTTCTTTCTCTTGATACGATTTCATAATAGTGTTCTTGCATTTTGTGATTGCCATTTTTGGGGGAGCTTGTTCTCTTCGATTTGGGAAGGATCAACATAGCTCTTTTTCTCTATTGCATTTCAATTCAGTTTGGATGGCGATCTTTGCTTGCAGGCATGGAACTAGCTCTTCTTACTGTCGTTTCTTGATCATATGCATTTATATTGTTGTAACATGGAAAGGATCATTTAATCACATGCATTTATATGTTCATGAAAAAGGAAAGGATCGTTTGATCCTATGCATTCATATTTGTTGTTCATAATAAGGATGGACCGTTCGATCCTATGCATTCTTATTTTCTATTCATAATAGAATCATTCGATCCTATGCATTCATATTTGTTGTTCACAATAGAACCATTCGATTATATGCATTCATGCTTTATTATGACAGAGGAAGGATCATTCGAATATATGCTTTCATATTATTGTTACGATAGAAAAGATCATTAAATCATATGTAGAAAAGGGATGATTGGAAGTTACGCTTGATCTGATTAGGGTAGAGATCATGTGCATTAAGCCTTTAAAGATAAAAGGTCGGGTTCTTAATCTCATCAGGTCGAACCAACTTGCTTCATGGAATTGCATGCTTTCTTTTGTGCATTATTGATTATGAGCATATAAAACTAAAGCTTTTTGTGTGATGTATATATAATCTTTTTTATCTGCTATTGACTAGAATTTATATCTGCTATTGGTTTGGAATCGAATAAGCATCTCTATCATCTCTGCCTTAAGTAATAGGATAATCCGCTTAGGAGAAGATCCTGAATGAACCATAGAACTATGGCATGATAGTCAACCCTCTCTTGAGGCCGTGTGGTACATCAATTTGATTAGATGAATCTGGTCATATTTTTTAATAACAGTAATATCTAATCATATGCCACGAGTCTTATTCTACTCCTGCCCTTAGACACTTATCTGATTGGGTGAAATCTTGGGTCTGCAAATCTTCGAGACAACAAACTACCAACTAATTGCTTTTCCACTTGAATCATTTAAACTATTTTGATCAATCTAGAGGGTGGGATAATGTGTAATGGCCAAGATTTTGAGAAAACATGATCACATATGAACAATGAGCCCGTCAGGATGTGGATATCTGATTAAGGGGTCTTTAATACTCTTAACGAGTCTGGTGGTGACATTGACTGCACAAAGAATTGTGCTTGTACCTTAAAACCTTGGCCAAGGTGGTACTATGCTACGAGTAGTAATAAATCATTAGAACCGCTAGGGAAATGTCTAGCTAGGAGGTCACCCTGATAGGTGAAGATGTCTATAGGTTGGCTGGCTACGACAATTGTGGGTTCTACACCAAGTCTCAGATGGCAAGAAAATTGAAGCCGTGTTCACATGCCCTGAGGAAGGACTTGGCCACTTCTGTGTGGAAGTTGTGTGAGTGACTGTTAGGTCACGATCGTAAGATCAAAGGTTGGGTGGTAAAGCCCCCTAATGATGCTCTTTCACCCTATGGAGGTCGCAAGCTAAAAGAAGTTCAGCAGAGATTGAACCAACAAGTTCAAAGTTTTATGAATTATTCCTTGGCATTTAATTATGTTATTACATTTCTTAGTAATATAATGTTAGTTTTTTTCATATGAAAGTTAATGTTACATTCCTTATTGAACTTCTTATGCTGTTAAAGTAATAGAATAAATTAGTTAAAATCAGATTCATGTGAAATTAGTTGATAACTTCTTTTTTGTTAATTAATAGAATTTCTTATTCATGTTCATAGGAAATGGAAGGCAGTTAATTCAGTTATGTTGTTAAAGCATATTTCCTTTCATCTTAAGAGATTTTATTCTCCTATTTATTTAGTATAGTATAATTGGTATGTTACAAGATTGCCACCTTGACCAAAAAGACCTAAATTATTGTAAAATACTATAGAAATGCAACTATTGCAAGAAACATGCATGAATGCAAAGTTTCAAAATAGACTAGTTCTAAGCTAATGCTCTTGCTAACCCCCTCTCATGTTCAAGCTAAACTTTATATGTAAAATAACACGGAAATGCTGCAAGCTGCCATGGAACAATTTCTGTTGCACAAACAATGTCTCATAAGTGCAAGTGACAACTCCCTCACTCACTGCAACCTGTCATTCCGCTTTCTCAACAGCAAACACAAAAGAGTGCTGCAAGTTTGAAGTTTAACACTAAATAGAGAGAGCTGCAATATCTCATTTTTTGCTCAATCATTCTTTTATGATTTTATCCACCATTAGTAAACATAGACTTGTAAGGAGATGTATCTCTTTATTTCCAATGTTTCTAGTTTATATTGTGTCTGATTGTTTGTATAAACATTTTGGATCACACTCTATGATCCATCATCACGATGATAGAAAGAAAAATTAGAAAGCTCAAGAAGATGAAAAATGAACAGTTATAGAGCTTACAAGGATAACAAGAGAAAGCCAAAGGTGGAGAGAGAAGGGAGTGCACACTGTTGCCCCACTTTTGGTCTGCATATCTTTAGACAAAAGTGGATGTTTAATATGTAGTAGTGGTCTTGAAAGTGTTGTGAATTTCTGGAGTCTAAGTCTAGCTTTCCCCTTAGGCTAGGAGGCCTTTATCGAATTTTCTCAATTTCACTTCTCCTTTGAAAGCCGAGGGGATTTGTATCTGAAGTCATGTTTAATCGGGTAGGTTTAAGATCCCAAATCCGATAAAGGTCACAATTCGGAGATTTCTAACATTTATCTTCTATGATTTTGGAATTTGTAGCTTGAATACTTCATATTGCTTCAATGGCGGAAAATTGGTTTCGAGCTTCTCCACTGGCGGAAAATCACCAGCAGGGTGCATTTTCCGCAGATGACTATTCCATGATGTCTCAGCAGTCAGTACAGTTTTAAAGTGGATGATTTGGGCTTAGAAAGATTATTGCATTTGAAATACATCTCTGCAGGCTGAGAGGAATGATTAAATGGAGAGAAATCTAAGATGTAAGCTTGCTGGCGTAAAAGCGGAAAATGGCTTCTCCACTACTCCAACAGGCGGGTTTCGACCTACGGGGTACGTTTTCTGCCAAACCATTAAAATTAAGGATTTTCGAAGGGAAATCGATCTCATAAGTGACCCAAGGCATGAAGAAAGTTGATGAAATCAACAAATATCATTTTAGCATCTCAATAGGCAAAAATTCTCCTTCGGCGGATTTTCGAACAGAGAGCACTCCAAAAGCATTTCTCCGCCCAAAGGAGAAGTGGAAAAGTAATTTTCTGCTACTTCAAGAAAGTTACCGTTACGGTTACTAAAGTGAAAAGATGTTTCTTAATGGCCCGTGGGGGCAAAGTAATAAATTCAAATAAAGTCATTTTACTTCATAACAAACTTTTTCATTAATGCTTGGGTCTTTTCATTCGTGTGGCGTAGGAAGTCGGCCGTTAAACGGTAAGAATCCAAAAGTTATAAAATCAGTTGAAGGTTGCAAACAAGAGCTACCATTTGTTTGACAAATTGTTTGAATTCGAAGCCTCTGATATTGATTTTTCTTTGCCCCTGCATTCCTGAGAGATATTCCTAATTCCCGAATCAAATCATTCAAAGCATGGCTTCCAGATTTATGGGATTCGACGGAATGAATGGCATCACCTCTGACTGGCATAAGATCACAGACACCTCTTTGAAGTTCTTCGATATGCAGAACTTTCAGAACAGATTGAAAGCTGATCAAATGCACCCTATCACTGAGAAGTTGAAGGAAAGTGGGTTAGTCGAGGCCGCTGGTTTTCCCGTCGCAGTTCAAGCTCCTAAGCTGGTTAGAGAATGTATAGCCTGATGCAACACAGATACTAAACAGATTCTTCTACCCAACGACACGGTGCTACTGTCTATTGATCGAGAGTCCGTTCAGAACTCTCTCCGTATCCTAGAGCAAGCTGAGTACTCAGAGATGACATACAGTCGAGCCGTGACTGAATATATAGCAAAGAAGTCAGTATGGAAGAAGGAGATAATGAAGGCATGGTTTCAAGAGCCTAGGAGTGCCAAGGGCAAGCTGCCCAAAACATTGTATGGTATGAACCTGAAGCCAGAGATTGTGGATATTCTGATATTGCTTCACAGAATCAAAGGTGAGAGCGACACAATTAATTTTGTTGAGCAACATTTCTTCCCGGTTCAAGTAATCTATTCCCAACATCACTTCAATGATTGGGCCCTTATGGTAAGTGAGAACCTCTCAGATGCCCTAAATAGAGCTAAGCGTCAAAATGGATTTTACATGTCTTCAGTCCTTTTATATATTCTGGCTACGATCCAAATTTGGCCAGGACTCCCTAGATTAGAGGAATTTCCTGAAGATGTTAAGAGCTATGAATTTTTCCCCTCTTTGCAATTGCACAACAGTTATGCTGAGTATCTCCGAGTTAATGATGCGTTTACAATGAGATTGTGCAAGGAACTACAGGGTTGCCCAGAAAGGAGATTCTCTCCCGAGGCCATGGCTTTTATCAGCCAGTTTGGATGTTATTTCATTCAATTTGAAGATTTCTCATACATTCGTCTTGCAGGATTCGACGACTTCCCTTTGAAGCTGCCCAGATATCCTACTGATATGATCGTGTTGGTGGAGGTGATGAGACAAGCGCTCCAAGTGAATTTGATCTGCGTTGATGCTAAGAAGAAGGGCTACGACTTCCCCATGACTATAAGGGCTTACAGTTGTGCGTCCCGGTCTGAGGCGAAGAATGTTCTAAAGACATTCTCAAAGAGGTTTTCACTAGAAACCTATGATGTTCTGAGGCCACAATATGATCCTGTTAATTATGCTCGTGACTACCTGCAAATGAGCCGAGCTATACATCATGTAGATGATATTGAAGACTACTGAGCCAATTGCAGAGATGATTTGGAGAGTAGAAAGAGATTCTACGCCAGGTTAACTATTGAACAAATCAAAAAGTTCAAAGTTAACATAGCAGTGGAGGGGCTAGAAGATGATGACAACCACATGTATGACAATACATATCTGGAGAAGATAAAGCTCACTCATATCAGTTCCGAGCCCATGCTAGATCAAGCCATCATTGACTTGCAGACTCTAATGAGTGGCATTTACAAAAGGACGGAGCAATGGGTTGAATGGACTGCAGGAAGAAGGAAGAGGTCGGAAAGGAAGCCTCCTACTCAAAGGACCCCGGCAAAAGATACTTCGAACATTGCAACAACTTCTTCAGTGATACTCCCAACTACAACTAAAGGTTCATCTCAGCCAGCCGAGGGAGGCGATGAACCTCCTGAAAAAGAAGTTCAACCAAAGAAGACATGTGGAGAAGGTCCGCTTCCAGATATTGGGTCGACAGAAGAACCCACCAAAGGTGCAAGACCTGAGCAACCAGCTAAAGCAGTCACTGTAGATACACCAGCAGACACTTCGACCCAAGATACCCCAAGGCGAGGGTCCCTTGTTGTAGTAGAGGTGGGTGAGGATACCTCCAATACCTCAGCCACAGAATCAGACGAGAAGGTTGAGAAGCAACAAGAGGTTGCTCAAGTCATTAGATTGGTGTCCTCTTCCCCTACCTCTGTAAATCCATTTGCTTCAAGACCAAAGTCTACTCTTCCAGTTATTAGGAAACTATTTATAGAGGAGTTGGTCTCTGCCACCAAGGTCACCAGCGCCGAGTCATGGATAGAGAACACTCTGGAACGCAAAAGAAAGAGGGTAGAAGAAGGAGCTCCTAGCAAAGATACTTTAGCTCGAGCCTTGCAACCTAGCGCCGCTACAGCAAAAGCTAAGAAAGTAAAGACGCTGTCCACATTGGGCCGGGATCCAGAAACTGGGCACTTCACTATGGAGGTAGCGAAACCCACGAAGGAGGGCAGGTTTGAAGATTTAACCCCTTCAGATTTTGAACTACACTCATTTGACATGGGCTTAGCTCAACATGATACCAAAGTGGATTGGTGGAAATCCACTAATGTAGTAATTGAAGAAGAGCTAGAAGAACTTAAAACAGCTAAGGTACAACTTAAGGCCGAAGTCAGTGAACTGACTAATTTCATCTGGCAGTTGGTCACTCTAGTTGCTAGTATTCCCAATACTCAGACCACTTTCGATCCCAGTGCTGCGGAGAATCAAGCCATAATAGCCAAATTGCAAGAAGATAGGCACTTCGCGCAAATCGGCAAGGGATGGGTCGAGAGACTCGAATCTGAAGGATTGGTAGTTGTTGAGCAATTGGGTAATGCTCTCTTAAGACTGGAAACAGAAAGGAGCAATATTGAGAAGAATTTGCAAACTCTCGCATCTGAGAGAGCGAAGTGTCAAGAATGCATAGTGATGCTTCATGTGGCAGTAAAGATGAAGACCAAGGAGGCATTGAAAGCCAAGATTCTGCAGAAAGGAGATGAACCTCTAATCGAGTGGCTTCAAAGTCTAGAGTTTAAAATCAAGATGATCATTCAGGCTGAGACAGGGTTGCAACAAGTAGATGTTAAGATCAAGGAGGAACAGAGTAAAGACTTTAAGATTCTTCAAGGTCTGCACACAGAATCACAGACGAGTGGACAAGGCAAAGAAATGATCGGATTGGCTAATATGCAGAAATCATTTTCTGATTATGTGCATCAGCTGTCAGAGCAGTCTTCCACCCATTTAGACAAGGTGCCAGAGCTCCAGCAGTTGAGTGGATGTATCTATAAAGCCATGGAAGAGTTGAAAGATCGAACGGATGTAATTAAGAGCTTGGCCAAGGAACACTCCAGGTGGCTCATCCGATATACCAATGTCGATGTCAACAGGCACGAAGAGCTCATCTGAGTTATTACAGCTGTCACCGCCTATAGGGATAAATTAGGCAAAGGGAATGAAACTGAAACTTAGATAGATTCCCCCTTTGTGCCAAATTTTGATGATATTGTAATGGATAAACCTTTGTTTATCATTTCTGCTTAAAAGAAGTTGAACCGTTTCGGTTACTCTTTTTGTAACGGTCAAGACTCAAACTCTATATGTACTATATTGAAAGTTAATACAAAGGTCGGCTAAATTTTGGTGTGAAAGATAGCATTTTGCGGAGTCAATTATGTGTCTGAATACCATCGCTTTAACTGCTCCATTGCATTGCATTTATCTTTCTATTGAATTCGAATGTTTCTTTGAAGTTAGATTTACAATCCGTATTCGAACCAAAGTTCTGTATTATGATTTGATACAGTTAATTAGGGGGAAAATCTGTTGTTATCCTAAGTTTGGGAAACGTTTTTGTGATAAAGATCGATTCATTGTCATTTCATCATTAATCTTTAGTCTTGCATCTGCATTTTCAGTAGTTGTTCATGCATTGCCAGTTTTGGGAGTTAATCTGACTGATGAAATCTCAGAATCAGCTAGATTTAGAGTTGAATTTATCCTGCCTGAGCTATTTCCTG
Organism: Thuja plicata; assembly: GCA_018584345.1. Classification (NCBI taxonomy): domain Eukaryota; kingdom Viridiplantae; phylum Streptophyta; class Pinopsida; order Cupressales; family Cupressaceae; genus Thuja; species Thuja plicata. Next base: position 760,343 of record MU223622.1, read on the forward strand.
TCTAGGTTTAGCTTGGTTTACCTCTTCTGTTCTCGGGTCAAGAACATACCCCTGTTAGATTAGGAAAGATCAAAATTCACTGAA
>MU223622.1:760476-785158 GCA_018584345.1 Thuja plicata
GTCAAGAACATACCCCTGTTAGATTAGGAAAGATCAAAATTCACTGAAAATCATTCATATAAGGGAGTTGTACCTTTAAATTCAAAGGGAAATTAGTTTACAATTACAATTTCCCAACTGTTGTATTAAATTGCTTCTTCAATATTTGGGTATATTAGAGTTATAACAAAGAAGAACAATCTGTTTACCAACACACACAAACCAAAGGAAGACATGACATAAGCAAGGTCAAACAACAAAGAAAAAAGAAAGGAGGTCAAAAGAAGGCACCAAGAAATCAAAAACAGTAAAAAATAATATTATAAGCTTAACCAAGAACATAAAGAAAAGAGAAAAAATTATATAAACCAAAGTATTAGAAAAATTTAAAAATATTTAATTTTTTTATGTATATCTATCAAGAAAAATAAAACTTAAAAACCACTTAATGCATGAAATAAAAAAAAAAGTATCTATATATATATATATATATTGTTATTCTCAAGATGGTGATTCATGTGAATAATTGTTATTTTTACCAATATATTGTGCAGCTATGTTTCAAGTTTCAACCACATGTATAACTGCATATAATTTTCATAATTCTCTAGAATCTTCATCATTGTGAAAACACTCTTGAGTGCATCAGAATTTGTGGAGACAATTTTAGAAAAATAGATGGTGATATTTGCAACATATTTTAGAGTTATAGCATAGTATTTTAGAAAGTCTATGTCTCATTAAGTTATTCATTACCTAATTTATATATATCCCACAATGTAAATTGAGAGAGCACTTTGACGATAAAAAAATAGTCATTTTTGGCCACCACCAAAGTAACTTTTACAAAGTATCCTAGCAAGGGAATATATTTGACTTTGGCTTTCCAGATTGCTTCCATGAGTTAGCTAGAATTTATACAAACAAAGTAAGTTGCTAATCATAGTTATACTAATCCCATCTCTTTTAATTCAGCATTATTATATATTGTTTTACTTGGAACAAACTATGATAGCATTGTAAATGACATTATTGGATTTTGATCTTGTTTGGAACACACTATTGGATTTCATTCTGTATTTTTAGTTTGTTAGTTTGACTAAGTGCACGAGAGTGTATGAAAGTTAGTAATTGATATGCTTTTGGAGAAGGGCTTACTTTCTTGCATTAGAATAAAAGATTGTGGTAGAGCTCTAAATTTTTTTGAGATCTTGGTTGATTTAAACCCTAGCGAGAAATTGGTTTACTTTGCAAAGTTCATTTCCTAGCCTTAAACCATTAGGCCTGTATTGTATTTTCATGTTGACTTGCTAATCTCGGTTGCTTGCACTTAATTAAAACTTCATTAGTCTAAGCATCCTATGTAACTGGACGCATGTCCTAGTTGCTTGCTTGTCATGTCCAACTTAATTTTCCTAAGTCCTAGGCTAAAGTTTATAGAAATGAAATCAATGGTCATCACGCACTCATGAGCCCCAAATTTGAGTCACAAGGACGTGTAAGGATGCCAAGTGTTTGGTGGATCCAAGTCTATCTATCGTGCCAAGTGTCATTTGATTGGAGCACGCCCCCACAATCTTAGTACTATCATATCCCAATAGGATGTGTGTTGCTGCAATTTAATGCCACATAGAGGTGACTCTCGCAGTCCATTGAGCTAAGAAAAGCCTTGTCATTATAGCCCAATGTCTGAAAGGTGGCCCTCATTTTCGTCTGAGTGCACAATATACTAACATGTGGCGCCAAGTGTTGCACACAGTGGAAAGTGTTGTCTCACATGTCATGCTCTAACTGGTCCATGTTGCTCAAGCATGTAAGGGTATTTTCAAATATGACATGTTCAACCTCAACCCTTGATCTTGCCACAATCTAGCCGAATTGACAGTCCACATTCAAAGTCAAGAACAACTAGTTCCAGGCACCATTGGTCGAAGGAATGTGTAGTAGTGGTGCAAAGACTGGTTCAGGACAACTTTTTGCCCATTTGATCAAATAAATACATCACCAAGACTATTTTTAGGATTACTTTCTACTACAATTGGATTTCTTTGGCAAATTGTGCTCTATATAAAAAAAGTGATAAAACTAGGGTTTCCTTCGACATAGACTGTAACTTGGTAATCTGAGCTTGTTATTGCTAGAGTTTGCTGAAATTTATTCCTCCGAATTTTGAATTGTTGTTTTAGTCTATTTTGAGTTAATATTTTAAGTGATTGGTTTGGTATTGTTATAAATTGCAAAACCCTAACTTTGTCCACAAACCCTAAGTTTGAAAAAAGGTCGGAACATCTATTACTAAAAAGGAATTTTAGGCGGACTTGTTCTTCCACCATCCTAAGTGTACTAGAAGGCTTGTGAATGTCTATGGCCCGAAGAGTTTGGATGTGGATGACAAGTTAGTTGATTCTTTGAAAGGAGTCAGAGATGCAAAATTGATAGTTCCAGGGTGGTCCCTATTTGAGCATTGGTATAGAAAACGAATGGCACACTTTCCTCTTAGGAATGGATGAGTGTTAGACATAGGCAAATTGGTGATGCCCAATGTCTTTATCGATGCTAACTTTATTAGAGATGCTACAAGAAGATATGATGCTAAAGCAATGAGTGTTTTAGCAAGCATTGGAGCTCCAATGATTTCTTTCACAAAGGTTTTCAATTTTTATGCATTTGGATTGAATAAGGTTGCAAATAAAGTAATTAAATTCAATGCCCTCAGAGATACATACCAAGTACATAAGGGTGTGCATAGGTTAGTGCACATTCCAAAGCACGTGATGAAAGGCTTAGACACCAAGACTATCATGATTTTATTTTTGGTGAAGGAGCATTTTGGTCTAGAGACATTTGAGGATTATTTATCAAGAACTACCATTCTTTATGTCAAATTATTAGAGGATGCTCAGTTGAAGATTCTCGTTCGTCTGATGTACATGTCATCGGATATACAAGATAACATGGTCGATGTTGAATATGATTTTGCAGTCTGCTTGATGGTCAAAATGCACAAATAGATGGTGGCCATTGAGGCCAATGATACAAAGTTTAATTTCAAGTGGTGTTCATTAATGTGCCACATGTTCTTGTATGTTGACAAAGGTCTATGGGACAAGACTCTGCAAATCAGATATACAGATTTAAAAGGAATTCCCTCCCTATGTAGTGATAGTCCTATGTATGGGACAGGGATTGTGATAATTCAAGCTTTATCATTTTTTAGGAGTTCTTCGTGAAAAGTTGCTAGGATATTTTGGAGAACATGTACCAAGGATCCCAAGGGAGATCATGGATTTCCCAAGGCTTGCTGAGAGGACTATGCAATCGGGAATTAAACATAATTAGGGTGATTGGTAACTCCATGCCTACTCCACTTCATTAAGAATATATGGGTACCCTATCAAGCCGCATATATTGTTGGTGTGTATGGCTAAGAGAATCACATACTTGGAGGTAATATGACAATTGAGGCTGCATCTTCATTCCTAGTGTTGTTAGGTTCCTCATTTATTTGGATCAATTTGATTTGATTTTGGGTGATTCTTTTTGTACATGCTTTGTATATGCATGACATATTTATCATTTGAAAGAAATGTTTTCATAATCAGGTGATGGCTCCCATTCTATTCCATCCAAATCCATGATTAGTCCAATTTTGCAATGGTTTTTCTAGATTGCATTCACTCAAATGCAAGCATAGTTGAAGACTCTTGGGTTGTGGATCATCTTATTCACTGATTACTGCACCTATTCTTTGCAAGGATAGCTCTTTCTAGTATTCACTAGGTAAAAGTGGGAGATAGACCCAAATAGGGACTATGCTAGATAGGTCTTTAGAAGCATTTAAGGATGGAGCTCAATTCTCAATGATAGGTCCAAATCTGTTAAGAAACCTAAGTACTCTCCTTAGAAGATTATTTCCTTTTTTTCTTGGATGCAAAAATGATGAGAAAATACCCTCTAAGGAAAAGGACAAACTCCACCATTCCCAATGGTTGCCAGTTGTCTTGAATACATGCTAGTATTTTGGCAGAAAAGGAAAGCTCCCATTAAGCAGCAAATGAAGATTTGTTCCTTGAGAAGCTAGATGTGTAATGTCCATTCTATAATTCCCACATTTTCGCTTTAAATAAATTACCCACACTCACAATAAGGCTTGCATAATTAATTACAAATATTTATTTATCCTTATACTATAATTGTAATATATATTTCAGATTTAAAATCTATAATATAATTTTGAAATATAATCCTTACTCTTGAGTCTCTGTTGTAATCCTTCTTACAATTTGCAGTTATCTCTTTTATACAAATGTCTTGAAATATTTCTGCCAAAGTTAAGGGGTTTTGTCCACTAACAAGTGTCAAAGGAAGTTAAGGATTTTCCTCCTCAAGATTGCTAAACCTTTAATTCATACTCAATCAGGGAAAGATTAATTATATATCTTTTGAATTTCCCTCCTTCCCCTTGATTTATCTTCTTATAACCCTTTCATTCCCATAGTCATAACCCTTCTATGCGACCCCTTGTCTATTAGTTAATTATAATTTAATCTTTTGTTTTTAAAACAATCGCTAGGCTGGGAATAAATCTTACAACCTTGTTGTCATCCTACATAATTAAATATTAAAGTGTCTCAATTTTCTATCACCACCTAACATCTCCAGTTTATGACCAGCAAAGGAAATACATGGCACAAAATAAATTTAACAGGGGAGTCTTAAGTTTAGGCGGGGGATTCACAATATGTCCTTCTATTGCATAAAAAGAAGATAATGCCTAAGTTACCCAATAATTAGTTGCTTATAAATGCACTTGAGGTATATATTCTATTTCCATAGTGCTCCACAAAATTGGGGCAACTTGGCCATTTAAAGGAAGCAACCATTTTCTTTCTTGTCTAGAAAAGTGTTGTTGTATATTGGCCATTCAAAGGGAGCAACCATTTTCCTTCTTGCCTAGAAAAATGGAGGCGTAGTGTTGTGTGAAAAATCAACAAATCTAAGTGGTAAGCTTGAAAAATATAGGATTATACATTCATACAAAGAGCATTGGGAGGGTCTCTTAGTCTAGTAATAGGATGGTGTAACAACTATGTTACTCCAAGTTTTTGAGACAAGGCAGGGGGTAGGGGGTGACATTTCCAAAATAGATTTTTTGGGAGGCCATTTTTTGGGGGTGGCAAATGACATCTATTAAAAATGGAAAATTTCAAATATTCAAATAATTACATTGATAAAGCATTCATTATATACATTATAGAGCCTTAATACATAATATTAAACTTGAATTGAGATTTTACATGAGAGCCAACAAGCAATTTAACAAAATGCAATTGTTTTCATTGTCAATAAGCACATAGATTATATAAAAATTACAAAAAAAATGCCCAAAGGTTGCAAGTTTCAAGTACAAAATGACAAGAACATTAAAAATTTGTCACTAACTCTAATCAACATTTCCTAACACTACACCAACATTTGAAGAGTCTAAATTTGAACCATTGCTACAAGTAGGGGATGCTTCATCTAATGTAATCCCAACTAATCCCTCCTATGCCTCCTTATAAACTTGTGTAGCATTTTTGAAATCAACATCCAAACATGATTGGAGTCTATCAATACTTGAAGATTGTCAATCACAAAGCCGCAAGGTGTTATGCATGGCTACCAACTTTTCCATTCATTGAGGTAGGGCTATTCCTTTTACTGATTGAATTAAATTACACGTGGATTGATTCCTTGCTATAGTAGATAAATTGGTAACCTATGAAAAGAGGCAAGTGGCAAGTGTCCTCAACTTTGGTGCACCCTTGTCATGCCACATCCACCATCCAATAGGTTAGTTTGAGCTAATGTAGCTCTATTTTTCCTTGGCCGTAGTTTGCTAAATGTTGGACCATGGAGATTGATAAAGAGTAGCCATTATACGGGAAGTAGACTCAACAATATACATTTTTTAAAAGGCCTTTATGAGCCTTTATTTGACCTTTTCATCATACAGTGTAGGCATTCTTCCAATCCTAGATACATACCATTTGGAATTTTGAACATAGGTTGTCATATGAAGTGGGATCTTTATATTGTTCCACCATTGCATCACAATGGATCCAATATGCTCTTAATAAAATCCAAAAGTAGGATCCCTACCCAAACACACTCTCAAATGGAAAAAATTGAATATTGTTACAAAGAATGAGAGTAATTTACAAGTAAGAAACATTAATAAATTAATAATTTAAGAATAAAATCAATAATTTCTTACTTCATTGTGGACCACCAATCATCATTAGGGATATTTTGTTTCAAACTATTCCCTTCAGCCAAATTTTCCTTTAGCCATCTGCCTCATTTTGGATTAACTATCATAAATTATATGGCTCTTACACCTCAAGGATCTTCTCTAACCAAATGAAGTAGTTGGCATATCTAGTATCTACAAACTTGAGAGATTCCTTGAATTTTTTTTAATAAAGCAAGTGAGATGTGATGGTTGCAAATTAACAATTATATGCCTTTATCTTTTGCCACCATTGCTACCATTGTTGTCACCCAATTTATCTTCCCAATGCCTTTTGATGAATTGTTGAATGCATGAACATAAGCACCCTTCGCCATCAAGCTAACTAACTTAAATAGAAGAGTTGTGTTGATCAACATTTGTAAAACATTAGATGGCCAAACCTCTTATATGGCATTTTCAAAATTTGAAATTGGAAGTTTGCATCCTTTCCTTTCTTTGAATAATCAATAGCCCTAAGAAAATAAGAGGCAATTGAGCACGTGATAATGATATTGATGAGTTTTCAATGTCTAATACTGATCAAACCATCTCTTATCCAAATTAGTCTCATTTCCTCCATCACTACATTCATCTGAGTATACTTTCTCTCAAGAAGGTTGGTGTGTATCTCATGTTCTACAAAGGGAGCAAATAAAGGACCAGCAACAATCATAGCTTTCAAAATTCATTTGAAATAGGAAGAATGTACTAAATAAAATGGTATGGCATTGGCAAAACAATTTAGCAATACAAGACTTGGCCATCCTTGTGATTGCATCTTAAACATCCTTGCAACACTAGTGACCTTTTATTTCCCTTGGTAGAACCTTCTATTACAGTATTTCATTATTCATAAACGAGTGATTACAAACGAAGATGTCGTCTTCTTATAAAGAAAAACGTTGAAGAAAGTTTCTAAAACAACTAAATGTGAAATTAGAAACTACCTAATAGACTAACTAAGAAACTAAATATGTAAATGAACATTAATATAATATTAATTACTTTATTACCCACCCTTAATGGTCATTTTACTAACTACCCCATAGAAGACACAATCTCTTTTGGTCACAAGTACAAAGAAGGTTTCCCCACTTCTCATCAAAACATTCTGCTATTATTGAGGCCCCCCTAGATCTACAAAACGACTGAGAATCCGTCCAATCCAACATCGGGTAACAAAGCTATCCCTCTGAGAGCAGCTGCTGAAACCTGAAACCACCATTTTGTGGAAAAATCGGAAAACCATTGTGTGTAGATGTTTGCCCTAGCAACTCTAGGTGTGATCCAAAACAACTGCAAAAAACCATGCTTCTTGTGTAAAAATTTGCCAAACCCTAAAACTAAAGTTTATAAAGCATCATTTTTTTGAGAAAAAATGATTAAAAACCCTCCAACCAAGAATCCATGACTTTTGAGGACAAAATCATGCAAACCCTATAAACGATTTTTGAAGAATAAATCAAAAAAACCAAACACGATGTTTAAGGAGAAAATCGATCAAAACCCAAGGCAAAATCCGAGACAGATCATAATACAAAACTTAGTTTTTGAGGAAAAACAGTAAAAGCCTTTTACAAAATGATTTTTAAGGCAAAAAATCGCACAAAACCCACAATAATTTTTTAAGGAAAAAATTATAAAACCCTCATAGAATTTTTTAAGGAAAAATTTATGAAAAACCCACCCAAAATTATTTGAAGTAAAAAAATTATTAAAAACCCATCCACTAATTTTTGAAGGACAAAAATTAGAAAACCCATCAGCAAGATTTTTTGTGGAAAAAAAATAAAAAAACCCACTACCATGATTTTTTGTGGAAAGAAATTTAGAAAACTCACCACCATGATTTTTTTGGAAAAAAAACAAAAAAACCATCACAGAAACTTTCTTGTGGCAAAACACTAGACTTCACGTGGTAATATACCCCAGAAAAAACAGCCAAACTTCATCACGCGGTAAAACAATTTACACTTCGCACGGAAAACAGTACATGCAAGCAACATGCAACTCACCAGAAGCACATGCAAGTACATGCAACCCGCAAAATTTGCAGACTTTTGGTCAAACTAAGAAATTGTGCGACCAAAATCCTCGAACACGCTTGCGATTTTCAGCGAAAAATCTTCGAATCTGCCGATGAATTTGCAATCATTTAAAAAAAAAACGATTAAAATTTTTTTGGAATAAATTTCAGGACAAAAAGGCTACAAAATTTTTATTGAAAAATTTGTCAAATCCTTACTTGAAGCCCAACAACCCTCTCTGATACCATGTTACAATATTTCATTATTCATAAACAACTGATTACGAATGGAGATGTCATCTCCTTATAAAGAGAAACAACAAAGAAAGTTTCTAAAACAACTAATTGAGAAATTAGAAACTACCTAATAGACTAAATAAGAAACTAAATACCTAAATGACCATTAATATAATATTAATTACTTTATTATCTTCTCCCTTTGACTCTCAACATCTATAGTTTGGATAGGCAATAACATACTAGGGGGCATAGTCTATTGGCATTCCCTTATTTTTGCCTCCCCCTCCATGTATAACCTTGTCATCTCAACTTTCTCAATTAGGTTTTTATTTTCTCATGACTTTTTAACCTTTTTCCACAAACAAAAAAGATGAGAATAAAGCCTCAAGTAGCTTCCCTTATAGTATTTGTTGCATCAAAATGACATATCCATATGAAATGTCTCAAATGTATATTTTCCCCAAATTCCTCAAATATATCTCAGAAGATTTAAACATATAATTTCATGCAATAAACTATTGATTCAATAGAAATAAACCAGCAATATGCTCTAATAAAACCCTCAACAAATGTTATCGCATTATACAACAACAATACAACAACAATGGAATTACAAGATAATCCAATCTGAAATACAATATGCAACAAAGAGATCGGATGACATGAACCTGGAAGTGCAATGAACTCTGTCGTGAATCCACCTCAAAGATGAGCTTGGTTTCCGTCCAATCCACTAAGAAAGCCTGAAGGTTTCCGTCCTCAGGTTTTAGAATCGAAAGCTGGAAGCTTCCTGGGTTCTCCAAGAGAAAAAGAATTCATAAACTAAGCATATCTCAAAAGAGTCTCCTTTCCCTCTTTTAAAGCAACAACTACGACTCTTCAGTTTCTCTTTCTCTCTCTTTTCATATTCCCACTTTAAATTAATATATTATATATCCCTTTAATAATAAAGTGGCATAATAATAGAATATGAAATCTTCTGGCATTAAAATGGATGACCAAACAAACTCGAAAGATGATGTGTGCTAGCTTGTCGGAAAGCTCTCAGCGATACACTCCAAGTCCAACACTGAAATGCCAAGAAAACTGAGCTCTGTCGACTTACTGTAAATAATAAGTATCCTGGAAACCCGATGGAAGCTACTCTGATTGGCCTGAAACTAGAATTCCCTAGGCCAAATATCATACTAACCCAAGTAAATCCCTGGTTAGCCCATCGGACCATGATAAAACGGCTAACAACGCGACAAGAAATAATGTGCTCGAAAAAGGGGACATTACAATCCTCCCTTCTCAGAGATTGCTTGCCCTCAAGCAATCGGTACCTGCATGCTGTGACCAAAATGCCTGGATCCCATACCAACCTCAAGGAAGTTGCCCCACTCGGCTGCTATGCTATCCTGAAAAAAACGTGACCAGTAAGGTGAAGCCACTCATTACTCCCCCAAAACAGCAATGCATCAGTCATACTAATACCAGGATCCCAAACGATTAGGGTGACACGATCACCAAATATAAGTGAATCAAAAAGTCTCAAGATGCAATCGATACTAGACAACCCTCCATCAGTAAGAGGTAACGCAAGGAAAAGCATATCACCCATAATACAATAAGACACAACTGCCCATCCTGAACTACTGATGTAGGAACCAAACTACTCAACAGTTGAACTCACCTCGTCACTCCATCCTTGTGACCAAGACTCATCTCTAGTAACTGGACCTGGATCCCAAATCCTGCAATCAATCTCATCCTCATCATGGGGATAGGGAATATCTTCCTCATCTATCTCAAAAAGGGGATTATCAAATGTCAGATCAGCATCCATCTGAAACAAGAAATTGTCAACCGACTGAAAATTATCCAACTCATAAAGAAGTCCTGAATGATTCAAAGATTTGTTATTTGATCTTCTAGGACAGCTATCCAAGTCATAAGTCTGTTGTATGCTATCAAGTTCCTGAATCACTTCCTGAAAGAACTCAGATCTTCCTTTTTCGTCCTGTTCCCTATACTGATTAGTGGCAACAATCTGATTTCTCGCTTCCTGAAGAGCAATATGTGTGTGCTCCAATGTTTCCTGAGCAACATTAAGCTCCATGTTGGGCTTATTAACCTCATCCTCTTTTTCCCTCAATTGTTCAGTATATTTTCCAGCAACCTCTAACAAGTAGTTGCGATCTGAAAGTAAACATAGATATTCTGATTTCCAAACCTCAAAAGTTGTTTTGACCCCCTGCAAATCAACAACATAAGACTCACTCCCTATGTCACTTTGTCATTTTTCCATCTGAGCCTTCTTGTAAAGATCTTCAATAATCCGGTGAGTGCTGTCATGATGTACAAGAGCTGCAACAACGGTATCATCATTAACTTTCAGCTAATTCTTCCAAGCACGCTTCTCATCATTGTCATTTTGAAATGCATTCTCTGATTGGTCATCCAAATCATCATTATGCATAAGTGATGTGCTGCTATAGAAATCACATGATTCCTCATATCCTTCACAGATGTTATCATTGTCATCGAAGTAGAGTTTTGAATACTCTTCACCTTTGATGATCAATTCTTTCTCCACACTAACCCTCTTGGCTGATTGGAAACTATTTTCCTTTGTGCCTTCATCATGTCCTGTAAGAGATGAATTCAAAGTTACCCTTTCATCACCCCTTGGCTGCAAGACATCTTCCCTCTGAATAATACCACAAACATGTTCAAGTGACCAGGCCCCTTGGCATGTAGAACAAATCTGCCCTCTTCTCATTAGGTTCTTGCTCATTTCTAGAGATCCTGCAACCTATATGCCTACTGATATTTGCTCATTTTCAATCATAAAATCTTTGAACCTTTCAACCTTATGCTCAATCAATTCAGCTGAGAGCTCATATGCCACGGGTGAGGTCCTTTGTTCTTCTCTCCAGATTGCCAACAAATCTAATTGCAACTGCTTACATATGTGTCATTGTCCTCATCTAAGATCAAGGACATGATAGTTTTTATGCAAGCCTTCACCTTGTCTGGATGATGCTTCCTGAAATTACTTAGGAGGCACTGAAATAACTGTTGAATCGTATTGTCACAACTGAGATTCGACGTGGGAATGAAAATTCTAGTTCTTGTCATTAATTCCAAGATTTTTGCCTACTTACCAAAGGTAGGACCTTTGTCATTATTTAGTCCACCTAAACTATCCACAATTAGCTGTAATACCTACTTCCAAATGTTATTGGTATAAGGTGTAATAGGAGCTATAATTTGTGTGATCTCACTAAGACATGAAGCGACTGCAAGCCTGATGTCTTTATGTGGATGTGGACCAAAGCAACCATTGCGGGCTGCAAACCCCAATTGAAGAGCCTACAATCAGATTCGTCTATCCTAGATAGATATGAATCTATCTCTTCTAATTTCGCAAGCACATCTCCCATAACTTTCTTATCCTCCAATTGCTGTGCAAGGCATTATAATTCATTTCCCATTTCAATTTCTTTTTGTAAGTCCCTTAGTTGTTCACCATGAAATGTGTTATTGAATTCTTTTGAGAACACAAGGATTTCCAGATTTTCCATTGTTTAAATTTTGTTTGTAACCACGAAACCTCCAAATCTAATTTTATCTTGTCCAATATGTGTAATTTGGTCAAACTGTTTGCCTTAGGATTAATATATGAATTGGTTCTTTGATCTTTACTAGTGCTTGCAGCAGAAAATAAACTTTCAGGGAGATAACACATTACACCACAAAGAACCACCTGTTCCTGTACTCAGAAATTTTGAATACTCCTTGTTAATGTATGGGATATGTGGTACTGAATTTAACATAGAATCCAAATTATTGTAAAAATAATATTTATCAACCACATATAGGAACGATAGAGTGCTCCAAGTGTTGACAATTTGTTTGTGGAAGGTGCAGTTACAAGCTCTACAATCCCTTGACTAGAATCTCCACAATTTTTTCCTTGAATGCATACAATTGTTGTTTTCTTTGTAGCAGCAGTGTCTTTTTAAAGGTTATGTGTCTTGGTGCATAAAATTTGAAGATTCACCAGTCGAGGAGAATATGTGCCAAAGATTAAATGTTTTCTGTAATCAATACCTGAGTCTGCAAGCTGTGTAGAAATTTTTTTTTCCCTGGTTTGATACAAATGTTGTGAATATTGGTCTGTAACTGTTCGGACCTGCAATACTCCACTGCTTTGTTTCTATTTTTGGGATCGGTGTTCTGGATATAGTTTCTTAAAGGCTGCAAGAGCTTGAACAATAGGTGACACTGACCCAGTATGAAGTGAGAGGAAGGTGCAATAGATGCAGGACTCTTCCTTCATTTAGAGCTGCTATGTCTTCTTTTACAAGGCTGGGCATGAACCACCCATGACTGAGAGGTGAGTCCACGCGAATGACTCAGTGCTGGCTATTCACGCACTAGTTGTTTCCACACTGCTACACTGAACTCTTCCTGTGCAAGACCAAAGTTCTTGCCAGTGTATCCAGACTACTTCACAAGACTTCACCCTCCCTTATGACTCCCGTTCACTGCTGAATTGCTGTAACAACTACTCCTGTGCCTGACTTACTCTATGCAGTGTTCTCTACTACTCCCGTGAGACTCCCAAATGTATTCCCAACAATGAAATTAAAATGGCTCCCGTGCGTATTCTTGTTCATTCTCACGTCATCGTTCAAAGCAGTTATAACTGTGTTTCAATGCCCAACACCCAGACTGTGACCTGGAAGTGAATACGACGTAAGTGGCTACGATGCGGCTGGGTCTCAATGTTGAAGGTGCCTGTCGAAGTTTTAACAGTCCACGATGAGTGTGAACGCCTTTGAAAACGGTTGAGGACTGAACCTTTCCTTAGGCCACTGAATCTCGTATGGATTCTACTTCACAAGGAGGCCTGACCAAACTAGATACCCCGTGATTAAATGACTTTCCCGATTCATGGGACATCATTGTGTTGTCGGACGGTGCTGACCATATATAAATCACCGTTATTTGGTGTTGCACAGCCCGCAAGTAGATAGTGTCGCGTTACTAGCCCAATGCACGTTATTGCTCGCAGGAACACTGTTATGCTTCACCACACAAGGACCCATAATCCATCCAGTTTCAAGACCAACTCTGGTTCTTTCCCCACGGTTACACCAGTCAATAGGTTCTATGGATCAACATGGGATAACAATAATGGGCGTTTAGTTGTCTTCACACCAGTCTTCAACACCTGCAAATACCAAGCTAGTCTCACACAACATCCCAGCTCTTCGCACGTGCACTCTTTTGGTCCAATGACACTGGTAATGCAGAGACTGCATTCTCGGGGTTCAAAAGCAATGTGACCCGTTATGATACAGTGCCATAGTGACTTCCCTGTGCGTTCGAACAACATGCATTTACAACCCGTTAACTCTGGGCACCATCTCTTACGTCGTCTAGCTAGAAATACCTCTGTTTAATACACGTTGAACATATATGGATGCACGTTGGATTCAGTAGGAGGTCTGTGTTAATATTGAACGCCCTCACCAATGAGGACGCATAAAATCTCCAGGCTACAACGTTCCTATGCAAATCTTACTACGGATTTCAACTCCAATCAAAATCAATATAATACGTGCTCCCTCCTGTTTATGAAGTCACGGAATATTCCAGCTGACTGTGCTTAAGCTGAATGACTCTCAATATGGTGAATACAACAATGTTCAGAACTGATATGGCTCTTCAACAAATTGCAACTCACAAGACTATTCTTTTTATGCCAATAGGAATTCTACAAATACTTATCTTTAGCTTGTTGGATTTGAAATTCAGAAAATACAATACTGAGTTCTCTTACTCCTAAAACCCTTCTATAAATATGTCTCTGATAAAACTCCACAGGCTGGCAAGAAAACCAACTCTGATACCACTGAAATGTCCCAAACGTATATTTTCCCCAAATTCCTCAAATATATCTCAGAAGATTTAAACATATAATTTCATGCAATAAACTATTGATTCAACAGAAATAAACTAGCAATATGCTCCAATAAAACCCTCAGCAAACGTTATTGCATTATACAACGGCAATGCAACAACAATGGAATTACAAGATAATCCAATCTGAAATACAGTATGCAACAAAGAGATTGGATGACATGAACCTGGAAGTGCAATGGTGAACTCCGTCGTGAATCCACCTCAAAGATGAATTGGGTTTCCGTCCAATCCACCGAGAAAGCTTGAAGGTTTCTGTCCTCAAGTTTCAGAATCGAAAGCTGGAAGCTTCCTGGATTCTCCAAGAGAAAATGAATTCATTAACTAAGCATATCTCAAAAGGGTCTCGTTTCCCTCTTTTAAAGCAACAATTGTGACTTCATTTTCCCTTTCTCTGTCTTTTCATATTCCCACTTTAAATTAATATATCCATTTAATAATAAAGTGGCATAATAATAAAATATGAAATCTTCTGGCATTAAAATGGATGACCAAATGAACTCGGAAGATGACGTGTGATAGCTTGTCGGAAAGCTCTCGGTGATACGCTTCAAGTCCAACACTGAAATGCCAAGAAAACTGAGCTTTGTCGACTTACTATAAATAGTAAGTATCCTGGAAACCCTGCGGCAACTACTCTGATTGGCCTGAAACTGGAATTCCCTAGGCCAAATATCATACTGACCCAAGTAAAGCCCTGGTCAGCCCATCGGACCATGATAAAAAGGCTAACGACGCGACAAGAAATAATGTGCCCGAAAAAGGGGACATTACACCATACTCTACTCTCCCCTAATTTTTTCTTTCTTTTGTCAGTGGCTATTGTAAATTGTAAAAGAGTCTTTTGGATTATATAAACTTTTTGCATAGAATTTAAGGAGTTCAGAAAAATATTAAAATAGGTTACCTAAACTCATAGTTCCTACAACACTCACACTCATAGAAAAACCTCTCAACAATATTTTTACAGCTTCTTTGTTGAACTTGAACCTCTTCACTTCCAGTACACTCACTGTTGCTCATTGTTTTCTTGTTAAATATTCAACACATAGTTGTAGGTGCCACATTAAACAAAAAGCCCTCCCTAAATGTGTGGAATTTAAAAAAAAAAGTCCATGAAAATTTGAGAAAACAAACAATGGGTAATAAAATTATCTCAAATGAAGTAGATTTGATGCTCTCTTGCCTTCTTCCCACTGATGTTCTCTTCTCTTATCACAATGTTCTCTTTCTTTGTCTTCTTCTTCACAATTCGAAAAATGGCAAGATAAATAAGTTTGTTAGTTTTAGTTGTTAGCTGGGCTATTGTAGGTTTAGGATTGATGTAAAAGAGTGTGGGGTTCCTTGTTGGGTCCCCCATCCCTTTTTTCTTAAATTTGTGTTCTTTTAAATTACTTTTTAATCCGTCTGGGCTGCACATCTCCTATTGTCGTCCCCCTTCCGTTTCTACCTATGCTGCAATGGTTAATTATGATAGCAAGGTTATGTATATCCCTGCACAAAAGCATGAGCAATGATTATTTTTGTAGTTTTGCTGCTGGAAGGCTAGATTCACAATTTACCTGTAATTAAAATAGTTTATATCAGGACAAAACAAATATCTGCAACAAACATAAAAATACTGAAATTAACTTGCCTCTTAAGTAGGTATTGTAATAAGGTATGATAATGTAGCTTTATTCTAAAAAAAGTCATGCTGCAAAAGACATACACATGCCTTCGTCTAATGTCTTATTTCATGAAATAGTAAAATAAGCCCAAATAATGGAAAATTACTCTTTATTTCGATTTGATTCATTAGGCGATTGATTTCCGAACTCTTTCTCTGAACCTGAGATAAAATACAAACAAATAGTCAAAAAATTCAAAAATTTGCTAATGAAAGACATAATTACCAATAATTTAACATAAAACTAAGAGAAGAATCAATTACTCTAACACATAGAAACTTACTTGTAAAGACCATATTGTTAGCATACATACTTGTTTTATCTCCTGCCTGACCATTAAAATTTAAGACAAAATCCAAAAAAGAAAGGGATAAGTTGTCTATAAGTACTTTAAAAAAATGTCTATAAAGTTGCATGATTTGAACTTTTGTGTCTACTTCAATATCATTTGCAAATGTATACAATGTAAGGATTTATATATATTAGAATTTCACTTATAACTTTCAAGAATATAACAAGTATGTTATTGTGATATTGCTATCAGGATTCAACTGTGTAGTTTTTGAGTCAAACTCATTGATCCATTATTTTAAAGTATGTTATAACATATTTTAAAGAAATAGTTTTAAAACACTCGGTCAAGATAAAGTACCATTATTTATTTTCCCACGTGGCTTATATTCTCCAAAATTACAATCAATGAACACAATGATCACTGGTCATGCCATCATGAAAAATGTAGCTCATAATCATATAAGTCATCCTTGCTTGTGTAACAAGATCAAATAAGGATTATAATATATTGTATCCCTCCTAATTTTCAAGGTACTTAAGGAATTGTTTTAATACTAATAACCAAGATTCCACCATAATATCCTTACATAAACAAGGTACTTAAGGAATTTTTTCACTATTAATAACCAAGATTCCACCATTATGCCACTGTATAGTTGTATACCAAATAGTGGGATCATATTTAGCTCTTGTTTTAACATGTAATCTTAGACTTGACAAAAGAATAGGATTAAGGTTCTTGTAGGTAAGTTCTCATGTAGTCGTGGTGGAAGGTTCATCTCCAACAAGCCCACCCACCTTCTATGGAATGGTTTGAAATAAAGAAATGGAGAACTCCTCTCAAAATCTTGTTGCCCACTTTCTAAGTAAGGATGCTCAGCAAAATATTCTTTATTTTTTCTTATACAATGACTGCCTCTCCAAGGCAAATGATAGTCCTATACTCACTCTCCAACACTATCCAATGTTGAATAAATAAAAGCTAGCACCCAACAATAAACTAATCATTTGTGTTAAGGTTTTTCTTGTGCTTAGCCTTAGCAACATTATGGACTAGCAATAGGTAATTGAAGGAGGTCTATGTTTATTAAACAATGTCAACTTATACATGTGTCTAGAGAGTGTAAGAATAAAACCCTGAGAAAGATTACATAGTGAGCAGCCGCACATGGAATTGGCCTTTTGCTGCTGGAGGTATGCAAGGACTTAAGCAAAATAGCATTGAGTATAAGTGTCCAATGTCCTTGTACTTATCTTTTCCATTAAAGTGTGACAATGGCTTTTAACAAGCCATCCTAAAGGAAAGTTTCCTCCTAAACGAGTGAGTTCATGAGGACCAGAACTGAATTATGAATAGGCTTGACTGAGTGGCATAGATTACCATAGTGATGTCCGGGGTTCAACTGTCCAAGTAAATGCTACAAATGCTCCAGTGTATTAATGTCATGAGAATGCATGCATTTTATGCCCAAAGATTGTGTCCTATTGGCTTAGGGGCTGTTAAACCTGCAATTTACCAACCAAATATGTTTTTGGATGATAAACACTCATCTTTTGAGTTCCATATGCAAAACTACAGAGCTGAAATCTATCAGAGAAATCCAACAAAGAAAACAGCCATGATCCTAAAGAGGATTCCAAGTAAAGAAATAAAATAACACATTTAGTAAGGTACAAACCCGTATATGAACTCAGTAAAATGGAAACAAAATCTGACAAGACAGAAGCAACTCATAATGATCTTTCATCCTCAGTAAGATGGATAGAAATGGAGGATGCAACCCTCAAGCCTGAGTCTAAACAACTCACAAAATGCAGACAATCCTACCAAAGCATATAAAATAAACATGCTAAAGAACCATATAAGGAGAAAGGACCAATCAAATAACATATCACCTATAAGAAAAGCTACCATGGCACACGGAGAGGAGTCACTCATACAATGTAATGTCCCGTTATATGATTTCTTTTAGGGTTTTGCCTAAATTCTTAATTGCAAGAGACTTCTTTCTATCTATGCTTGCACAATTCTTTTTTTTGCTATAATTGTATGTATTGAATACGATTTGCAAATGCATCAAGTATCAATATCCTTATTTTCTATGAACTAGACAAAGGAGAGATTGATAAATACAAATATATGCTATCCCGAGGTTATGCAAGAATTACACTGCTAGAAAATAATTCTAATATGATTCTTGATGATGGCATAATTGCAATATAATGGAGATTGCCTTTGATCAACAAGGCTTGACTCTATGTCCCAAAAGCTTATGCAAGATAAATGCTGATGAAACAAAGATTGATCTGAATTATGAATATATATGAGACCGTATGTCTTATACTGATCTGAATATAATAAGAGATCCATCCAATAATTGCTGACATAAACAAGTATCAATCTGATATTATAAAGATTGTATTGAGATAAATATCGATCACTACATGAGAAGTAACGGATGAATACAAATGCTGTATTAAATGGATCATATATAGAAGTTTATATTGATCTGAAAGTAATATGCTGATCACTGTTTCTGATCTCTTATCTTTATGAGCATGCGATTAGTCTGCTGCTGATTGGTCTGAAAGACCCTTGAATTATTACCTCGATCGCTTGTCTGATAAAGTATCTTGTGAAGTTGCAATGATCCAATTCTGATTCAAATGATAGTTGATACGATGGCTGATCTGAAGTTGTTTATCACTGTCCCTGATAGTTATCTTTATTGCTTATGCAATGTTCTTGCTATCTCACCGTCTCTGATTGAGGCTATTTGCACATGCGATTATTGTTTCTTGTCAATGGTGGATTAACTCCGCTTGAGACTATAATATATAGAATGATCTAATTTATTGATTGCCCATCTTTGGAAAGATGTGGATTTCTCTTTATTATGCCACATAGAGACATGAGTATGAGGAGTTGCAACCCAATATCAAATTGCATCTCATGTGAAGCAACTAACCGGTACCAATGATAAGTTAATTATATTTAGCATCTTCCTTTCGGCGGTGATTATGGTAATGATGTCATTAAAGTTTGTTTGATGGATCTAAACAGATTGTCGCCATCTCATAACCATATTGTTCGATTTAACAAATCGCTTATGGAGATATTGATATATGGATTGCTTCACACAATCTTCTGTTGGAAATCTTTGTAATATATTGTTATAAATATATGAATCACTTGCCTGTTATCTCATATAGCTATTTTGTATTTATGGCTTAATCGACTTGACTCAAGTCTTGAACACATGAATAGATGTCTAGTTGGTTTGAATAGCATATGATGAGCCTTTGGATTTCAGACACAGTTGATTACTTGTTCTTCTAATGTACCATTCATGTTATTAAAATAATGTAATGTTTCCTTAATGGTCATCTTAGTTGCTTTAGTAAGTTTCTATTTCTTGTTTCTATTCACAAGTGTTTCGTTTAGAAACATCATCATGTAATCCATCATTAACAGACCCTTTCGTCTCTATTGTAAATATCAATTTATAATAACATAGTATCAAAGCGGGTCGTTGAGTCTTTTTAAGATTTGGCAAATTTTTAAAAAAAATTGTCGTCTATTCCTAAATATTTTTTTCTGAAAATTATTTAGAAGTTTTTATTGAGACTTTTTTTCAAACAAATTGAAGGAATTTTCATGGAGGGTTTCTGGAGAGTAGTATCAAGGGTTTTTTCAACCTGTTTTTGTTATTGAAGGTTGTTTTTCGGTATCGAAGGTTTTTTCCAGTCATCTAACGCACTTGTAGTGCATTGAAGGACCTACACAATGACTCTTTGCAAATTATGGGTTTACTCACACTGACGTCGCCGTTTTTGCAGAAGATCGTCCTTGTATTTTCGTCTTTTTTTTCCATTTTTCGTATTCTCCATGTTGTTTTTGAGGGCCGCTGTTTTTGTTCGCGTTTAGAGGGTTTGCAAAGCCCGTGTTTTGCTGCATTGAGCACGTTTTCTACAACGATCACGACTTCCACAATTTTCAAAGAAAAATTATCCATGGTACCCTATTTACTCCATCACTCATCAACAATGATAAATGATCTTTCCACTTGACATCAAACAATTCGTCTTATCACTGTCTATCCTTCAAATCAATGCCTTGTGAAGATGCCTGATAGAAAATCACAAAGTCTTAAACTCTTATAGATAAAACGATTTTCCTAGACATGATATCACTTCAACTTTGATTTCCTTGATGTTATTCTTATTCATATTCGTTGTTGATCACTTGCGTGGTCCATAAAACATCCTTCATTATGGTAATAAAAGGGCTAACTATTTGTAGCTACCTAATGCTATGTACAATTATTGCTTCTACTACTAACAAACTTGAAGATGTCCTAGGTCTGCCACAACTGGACCAAAATTTGTTTCTTATGGCTTAATTGGTTTCATGGATATGATGGGGACATGACATACACTTTCAAGTCATAAGAAATCTTGCATTCAAAAGGAGATTTTCCAAGTTTTCATTGGACAATCATTAGAATTTTCTTGATTTGATAGCACTTATAAAGAAAGAAAATGATTTCCCTTTAGGGATCTCATGGACATGGCTCCATAACATTATATCAGAAATCCTTGTCAAGTAAAAATTGATGAAGAGGTTTCTACAAGGGCGGACCTTAGACCAAGAAAAAGAGGCAATGGATGGAAGTACTTTGGTGGAATCAGCATGCTGAACTTGTGGCCTGCTTTTTCTTTAAACAATTTTTCTATCTTGGAATGTTAGGGGTTTCGTTACCAACCAACCCTAAAAAATGAGAAACGATACATTTACCAAGGAAAATAGTCTTTCTAGGAACTAAAAAACCCTTCATGAGTTCTTATTTATATTTTGGATCCTTCTGCAACAAGATAATTTCCCAATGTTGGTGGTCTTGTCTAGGGAATAAGAGATGAATGAAGTGTTGAAGTTATAGCGTCCAGAGGTTTCTCTCTCCTAAATTCAAACATATAAATTATCTTGTTCGTTGCGGAAGGAATCATTAGCATCGTCTCTCTTTGCTTTGTCCGGCAGGAGGCAAGTTTACATTTAGAGGTGGCTGGAGTTCTCTTAATGTCGCTTCATTTTGTAACACCTTCTTTCATCCTTGTAAATGGTCGACTCTTTATTGTCAAGACAATGAAGAGTCCGACTCTTCTTTGCCAAGACAGGTTCATACATAAAAAGAGGAGATCGCTTTTATTTTGTTCTAGTTCGTGATTCTTCGATGGGTGATTGTATCGAAGGGGTATTCATTATTGTCTGCAGATTATTATCATTGCTTCATTTTGGTATAGTTTTCTGAGTAAATTGTATAAGTCTTTTGCCTACTCATTAATATACAAGTGATATATTTGTGGCTGGGTTTTTCTCCCTCAAGTTGGAGGGTTTTCCCAGGGCATTTTTTGTGTCTTGTGCTCATTATTTTTTGTGTTTGCTGCTTACTTTCATTTCTGGTATAAAATCAACATGGTATCAGAGCGGGTTTAAGCAAAATTAGGATCCGTTTTATTTAAGCAGAGAAGTTTTCTTCACCTCTTCTCATCTAAGTAAGCCTTTATAAGCATCAAATATGGTGAAAGGGCTAAAGGTTGAATATAGGCTTGATGGTGCATCGAATTTCACCTCTTGAAAATTCAGAATTCTTATTACACTGGAAGAAAATGACCTTCTAGAATTCATGAAGAATGATGTTCTCAAGCCATCTAACAAGGCTGAGAAAATTCAATGGGAGAAGAATGACATTAAGGCTAGGAACTTTTTGATAGACTCTGTGAAGGATCATCTTGTGCCAATCATGTCCAAGACTCTTCAAGACCTATATGAGATCAACAATACCAGTAGAGCTCTTGCCTTAAGACAACAGCTCCACCATATAAAAATGGCTAAAGGAGATTCAGTCATATCCTTCTTCATGAAAATTACTTAGTTGAAAGATCATCTATATGCCATTGGAGATATAGCTGAAGATAGAGAC
The DNA here is from genome assembly GCA_018584345.1 of Thuja plicata. Lineage (NCBI taxonomy): Eukaryota > Viridiplantae > Streptophyta > Pinopsida > Cupressales > Cupressaceae > Thuja > Thuja plicata. The sequence continues at coordinate 782,920 of MU223622.1, forward strand.
CTAGTTATGTTGGCAATGAATGGTCTTCCTCAATCTTGGGAGTCCTTTATTCAAGGCATTTGCGGAAAATCTAAAATACACAAGATTGATCGTCTTCGGGCTGATTGCACCTCAAAAGGAATCTATTCAAGGGCATTTCTATTCATCTCAGCACTTTGAAGCAATGTTCCAACCGACAGCAACACTTGGTTGATTGAGAGTGGTGCTTCACATCACATTACAGGATATCGAGAGCATCTTTTTGACTTGGTAGAAAGAGAAACCAATTTACAAGTAATAATTGGAAATGATGTTTGTTATTCAGTGAAAAGTGTTGGGGCCACCTCTCTTCATCTAGATTATGACATCCCTCTTCATTTAAGTAATGTCTTGTTTGTTCCATGGGATCAAAAAAAATCTTGTCTCATTTTCAGCATTGGAGGACAAAGGGTATCAAGTTGCATTTTCTGAAAGGAAAGTTCTTTCTTGGCCAAAGAATAGCATCAAATCTGCCCGTGTGATTGGTGTTCGTCAAGAGAGTCTATACAAACTTTATTTTCATCCAATTCAAGCATTATTGCATGTCTCCATCAATTCAAGTGAGCTATTGCATAGGAGACTTGCTCACTTACATTTCAGAGCTCTTCCATCCATGGAAAAATGGTTTCTGGTCTACCAAAGCTCAATCAAGAGCATGATGGTATTTGCAAAGGATGTGCACTAGGTAAGAATGTTAAAGGTCCTTTTCACAATAGTGAAAGTAGATCAAAAGGAATTTTAGATTTAATTCAATTCTGATTTATGTGGACCAATGTTTGTGGCATCTTTGAGTGGATTTCGGAACTATGTGATTTTCATTGATGACTATTCTCAAAAGACTTGGATTTATTTCTTGAAATCTAAGGAGTCTGAAGAAGTACTTTATAAATTCAAAGAATTCAAAGCTCAAGTTGAAAACATGTCCCGGGAAAGGATCAAGGTTCTCAAATCTGATAATGGAGGAGAATACACTTCTGGAGGTTTCCAAAATTTCTATATTGAGGCAAGGATCAAGAGGGAGTTTTGTGTTCCATATAACTCTCAGCAAAATGGAGCTGCAGAAAGAAAGAATAGATCCATAGTTGAGGCAGCCAAAGCTATGATTCATGATCAAAATCTGCAAACTTTTCTCTAGGCAGAAGCTTCCAGAACTGTTGTGTATGTTCAAAACCGAAGCCCTAATAAATTTTTGGAAAATATGACTCCTGAAGAGGCCTTCACAGGTGTCAAACCCTAGGTTAGTCATTTAAGAATTTTTGGTTGTCCTATTTATATTCATGTGCCTAAAGATAAAAGATCTAAACTAGAACCATCAGTCAAGATAGGAATATTTGTGGGTTACAATGATTCTTCAAAGGCCTACAGGATCTACATTCCAGGGAAAAAACAAATTAAGATCACCAGAGAGGTATCTTTCGAAGAGGAAGTAGCCTTCAAGAGATCAAAAGGGTCTTCCATGGAGATAGACAGTGAAGATCAGGAGACATCTCAGGATATGGACATTTCTCCTGATCAGTCTCCTGAGATTCAAAGGGAGTCTACTGAATTAGAAAAGACTGTTGATCCAGTTGATCCCATAGAACCAACCGATGGGCCAAGTAATATTTCTAGAGATAGAAAGAGACCTCTATGGGATAGACAAACTTTGAAAGAGGATGAAAAGTATGCAGCTCCTCATGGCACCTTTAGAGAAAGCAAGACCACAGAAGTTTCCAGGATATGTGGCATTAATGAGATACATCATTGAGTCTGAGCTTCTAGCTTTGAAGAGGTTACCAATCAACAAGTGTGGAGAGAGATGCTATGATTGAAGAATATCAGTCCATCATCAAGAATGATGTTTAAGATGTTGTACCAAGGCCTAAAGAGAAATTAGTTGTGTCTTCCAAGTGGCTTTTCAAGATCAAGCATGCAGCTGAGGGGAGCATTGAGAAGTGTTGGTGTAATTAAATATTCCTAATTACACTTTACTTAAGCTTACTTGGGATAATGCATTTGCATAGCAGTTTGCATATGAGACATTTAGGAGTTTGCAGCTTATTTTAGCACATGGTGTAGGTGAAATTCCACTTTAGGTGGAGTTAGTTGTTATCGCATTCCACTTTATGTGTGAGATCCACCTTTAGTGCTCTTATCACATTATCATCCTCTCATTGTTGCACATGTTTGCACATACTTCATTGTACAATGGAGGATGATCCACCTTTGGTGGACATGTGAT
>MU223622.1:785208-800561 GCA_018584345.1 Thuja plicata
TACTTCATTGTACAATGGAGGATGATCCACCTTTGGTGGACATGTGATTCCACCTAGTGTAGTTGATAGCTTATCATCTCCTTATCATGTAGTCTTATTGCATTGCCTATATATTCAGGCACTCCTAAATTGTATTTATCCATTATTATTTGTTCATTATTGAATCAATCAATTGATCATATCATTTTGTCTCTCTTGTTTGTGCTATAAATTGAGCTTCTAGATCTTGGCATTTTCATTCTTTGCCTTAGGCAAATTCTTACAAGAAGTACAAAGCAAGATTTGTGGCAAAAGGTTTCTCTTAGAAGGAGGGAATAGATTATGAGGAGACATTTGCTCCCGTTTCTCGCTATACATCTATCAGGACTATTATTGCTATTGCATTAGCTAAAGGTTGGAAGCTACATCAAATAGACGTAAAGACTGCATTTCTTAATGGTGTGATGGAAGAAGTGTTCATTGAACAACCAGATGGTTTTGTGATTCATGGGAAGGAATCTCATGTACGCAGATTAAAAAAGGCATTGTACGGCCTTAAGAAAGCACATTGTGCATGGTATGAAAGGATTGATCAATACTTAAAGATCTTGGGATTCTCCAAGAATTATGCAGATTCAAATCTTCTCTTAATGTCGCTTCATTTTGTAACGCCTTCTTTCATTCTTGTAAACAGCCGACCATTCTTTGCCAAGACAGGTTCATACGTAAAAAGAGATCGCTTTCATTTTGTTCTGGTTGGTGATTCTTCGATGGATGATTGTATCGAAGGGGTATTCATTATTGTCTACAGATTATTATCATTGCTTCAGTTTGGTGTAGTTTTCTGAGCAAATTGTATCAGCCTTCTGCCTACTCATTAATATATAAGTGATATATTTGTGGCTGATTTTTTCTCCCTCAAGTTGGAGGGTTTTCACAGGGTATTTGTTGTGTCTTGTGTTCATTATTTTTTGTGTTTGCTGCTTAATTTCATTTCTGGTATAAAATCAACATTAAGCATTGTGATAAAGCTATATATCTATTAAAGAACTTCAAGAAAAAGGCTTCAATGCTAGGTGTGGTCTTAATTAGGCTAAATTGAAACAATACACAAAAGTATAATGCTTTATTGGGGAAACACTTGATAATTTCTTTGTTTGTGGCACTACTATGATTGATGGCTTTTAATAAAAATTAGCACCATAACTATTTGTCTCTCAATCAAGGTCCAACCTTCCAAAAATTTGTTTGAGATTGAATTCATATGGCTCTATGACTATTCTCTAAAGAAATTTTGATGGTAGAAGGAAGCTCCATCTCAATTGTCCAAAATTATACTAAATTCACAAGAAATCACAATGCATAAAGCTCAAGTGGAGTGGTCACTCATCCTTTGAGAACATATTTTCATAGAAGACGAAGCTAGAGGAGAAAATTTCTCACATCTTAATGACTATGGAGGGTTTTGGGCTGGTTAAAGATATCTTACAACGCGGGACCTACTTCACTTGCCCTCTATGATGGAAAATGTAAATAAGAGATACACTAGAGCTTAATCTCAGCTTCAAAGGCTTGTAGAAGAGATATGAATGTTGCATATTTTTATTGAATTAATATGCAAAGGCACAGTTTTAATTGGATTGACCAAACCTCAAAGAAACGAGGATCTAAAAGGAGGTTATGTAGTTTTTCTGAATTGATGTAACACTTCAAAAGGAGAAAAATATCAGCCCAAAAATTGATTTTGCAGCAAAAATCATTTTTGAGAATAAATTGGCAAACCAAAAAGATAAAGATTTTTTCAAAAAATTGCAATTTAAATGAGACAAAATTATATTTGGGTTAGGGTTAGGATTTTCAAAAAAAAACAAGAAAAAATTGTGCTGCTGGAAAATATTACAAAAAACAGGGTTAGGGTTAGAGTTTTTCAAAAAAAATGTCAAAATTGTGATTTTAATCAGTTCATGCTGATCCATCAGAATTTCAATCTTTCTATAGGATTTCACAAGTTTTTGGATAGGATCGCCTCTAATCTTAATGGATTTCATTGGCAATGCTTCACCCAAAAGTGGTTGGAAGATTGGTAATCAACAAATGTGCTTGTGAATGCAAAAATGAAGAAATGTCATTCCAACTGCAGAGACTTTTGTATTGGCTTGCGGTAGGCAGAGAGTGCCATCAAAGCCATCATTAGCTCAGCCATGCTTGAGTATGGGTATATCCACGATTACCTACCACTGGAATTTTTTCTAACCAACATTGTGGACTTTTTGGGTCAGAAAATGTGGGCAAAGTTGTCAGCAAGCAACTATGGCCACAAATCTTTGCAAAGAATTGCAATAAACACTATATTGAACTTTAATAAGAGAGTTATTGCAAGTAAGTTGGGTGTCTTTACAACGTAGCTTCAATGCAAGATAAGAATGATTTGAAGGAATCTTTCTACCTCTTCAAAAGTGGATTGATGGAATGCAATGTAGAGGATTTTAGAGGCTTTCTTGTAATGTCCCCATTTTTTGGTTCTCTTGCATTGCAATTGACACTAACCTTCACGATGTGTTTCAGGCTTATTAGAGGGTTTATTCGATGTTACCAATGAGCTCAGATGGTCTAGAGGACTCATATGACACATTACGTTGTTATTTCCGGTTTCTGTTGTGTTCTCCAAGACTTTTGGAGAGACTATCTATTTATACTAAGTCACCGGATCAAGTCTAATTCTCATCATTCATCATCATTATCATTCAAGTGCAGTCAGTTTTATGTTTTGATGTTTTTCGACTGTTTTTGCAATTCGGGTGTTAATATTGAGCTATATTTTAATAATTATACTAGGTTGATATTGTTAAAGTTCTAATAGCTGCGATAGAGATTATTCATTCATTTGATGGCGTCGTATCTATTTGGTTCCTTCTCCTTCCTTATTATCGTGAGTTATATTGGCATCGTGATTACACTTGTTGACGTCTTCCAGCTGCCTATCGTTATTGTATATTACCTATCCTGTTCATGTGTTACGGATGGAACATGTGATGACATGGCTCAACCTCCGATGACTTGGCATTTTCATATATTGGTTCATCGGTTCATGTACTGCTTCGTTGGTTCAAGTTTGACTCTACCATTTTGTGTTGAATGCATTCGTGTGGCATTCCCGTCGGTTTTGGCATTCACGTGGACAACTATTATTTTGGCCGTGTGTTGTATCTTGTATATGTCGTGCGTTGATTTATGCTTCTCACGTGGATATGTAACTGTCGTTGATTTATTTGGTGTAACGACAATGTCTTCCGATATTCAATGGGAAGAAGGCTATTCTATTTGGTTCGATTTAAAAGAGCTGTGTGGGTTGAGTATCGTGTTGTTCATTCTCAGAGCTATTGGTGATCTCTGTGTACGAATTTTGCTATTCCTGTCTGAAGCAAAAGTAAATATTTTGTAATAAGTGTGAAGTATGTTTCAGAATTAATGTGTATGATAAATGTATGATCATCATGCTGTGACAGTTCTTCATATTAAGTATCTGTGAGATGCATAAGGAACTATATGTATTGTAACTGATGATAGGAGTTGCTAGGATTGTTATAAGGCATTCTATGTGTGATTGCTAAGTGGGAACAATCTTAGAGTAGGATTCAATTCTCTAGTCAAGCTTGTGAGCTTTGTATTCAGACTTGGTGATTATTTAATAAAGGCATCATCTTTTGGGTGTGGCTAGGTTTTCACCTCGAGTAGGAGGATTTTCCCAAGGTAAATAACTGAGTCATCTGATCTTTTGCTATTCTAAGTTTTAGTTTATTGCATCTTCTTGTACTCTGGTTCAAAATATTAACAGATATTTTAATTAAAATAATTTAATGGGCACCTCAGCATAATAGCTTGTTGGACTGAGAATGGAAAGTTTTAAATGTTGGAACATTTATAGAGTGATTTTATGTGCCAGAAATAATTAAATAATGAATTGAATCATATTCCAAGGACATACGGCTTATTTAATTGTTAAAGTTATTTTATATTGTGTTTTTTGGAAAGTTACTGGAAAAGGTTATAAAAGGAGGATTGAGAGCTCATTTGATATTATGCAATTTATTCTATTTTCTCTAATTGAAAACCTTGTGGTTTGGGAGATCAAACTTGGTTCATCTTAGCCATTGGAGGATGAAACCCTCTTGAAGAAGACTATTTTTGGCCTTGAAGGATTCCTCCCTAGCTGGTTGCGGGAGAAATCATTGAAGTTTCTCGCTTGCGCTCAACAATTGTATTTGGAAACTTGTGAAGTCTTCGGTGAAGACAAATTTCAATGACTTAAGGGTTTTGTAAGATTGATTTGAAGTGGACGTCACTACTCATCTATTTTTGAGTTATTCTTGTGAATTGATTTAGTGAGTGATTGTAGTGTGGGAATTACTGTTGACTGGTGTGGACATTGGAGAGTGGAGTTGTAACCTTTGAAAATCAAGGCATGTGGTATTGCGAAGTTCAAGCACTGAGGTTTGATGTCCCAGTGATTCATTTTTATGCAGATTGGTTATGAAATTGGGCTTGGTGTGAAGGACAATGGGTTTAAGATATGCATGTGCATCCTCAAGAGCTAGGCGATTGATTTATTAACTGAGTTTTGCAAGTTTTTCTGGGTGTTTGGCTTGATGATCCTTCCTTGGGATGTGGACCTGCCAAAGTGAAGAATATATACCTGAAAGGGAAACATTGGAGGGTTCCTTAGCAGGATTGTTGAGTCTACAGTTGTTGAAGATTATATAGATATCTTGAAAAGCATTTTCAGACTGCTATTTTCAGATTAGTGAGGTGTTAGGGACAAGAAAAATACAGTGACTTAAAGAAAGTTTGTGCCAAGTTGGGAACATTTTGGACAGCAACACCTTGCTTCTGGACAAAATAAAGGCACTATCACTATTTGCTGGTCACTGTTAGTATACAGAAACATGTCTTTGAAAACCTGTAATAACTGAAGCCAAATTTCAGTTCAATCCTGTATATGGATGAGCAACAAACTGTAGAAATCATTAGCATAGTTACAGGTCAGAAAGTGACTTCCATTATCTCTGAATTTCTGAAGATTGTATGCAATCTGATTATTAATGCTATATTCTGCAAATGGTCACTATTATGGTTCAGTTGAGTAGTTCTTTATAATTTCTTCACATATGCTATGTATTTTAAATGTATGAAAATTTCTACAAACCTGAAACACAACATGTGCAAGTCACACATAACCTGCAAATCACATCGCATTATACAAAGAAGTACATCGATTTTCACCAAATAAGGCAATATTTTGGGTGAAAATTTATGAGCAGATTTTACAGTGGTATTAGAGCACAGAATATCTTCCCAACCCATTGGGTAGTTATGAGATTTGATTTGCAGTTGCAAGCATCGCAGCAAAAGGTGGAAAAGGGTTGGTCAATATACTCTTGGATGCAGATAGTAAACTTGGATATCTCTCTCAACCAAGGGATGATATTCTCAAAACTCTGAGAAAAGAAAAGTGCTTGATCATAATAGAACAGTCACCCTCTCTGGTGTTGCAAGTAGCTTTAATTCCTACATTGACTTCCTTAAGTCAGCATAGGTGGTTGAGGCACACTAATAGTGAGATAAGAATTATTGTTACTTCATGTTTGAGTGAGATCATGAGAATTTCCACACCTAAAGCTCTTTACAGCGATAACACATCGAAAGAGATGATTCAAATCTTGGTGGATAGTTTCCAGGATATTGATGATATCACATGTTCTCATTTTTCTAGAAGGGTTGTCATACTTGAAGCATTTACAAAACTGAGATTGAATAAAATTATGTTGGATTTGGGATTAAATGATTTGATTTATGAAATGTGACACCATTCGTTTGCTACAATAAGTAAAGAACATGCTGATAATGTTATTGCAGCCATGCCAATCATTATGGCTTTGATTATTAATGAGAGTGATGATGTGCCACAATCACTTTACAGTTTTTTCTATCCTATCGACTAACGGGAAGAAGGGTGATCATGGAATCCTATCAGTTGAAAAAGACTTAGCCGAAAAGGTGATTGTTCAATATGAGAAAAAGTTAAAACCTTTATTGGTTAACGAGGAGCAGGTGGATGAAGAGGAGTTTAGCAGAACATTTGAATGGAGAAGTTGTCCTGATAGATGGAGAGTGTATGACAGAGCCTCAAGATGACCTCTTAGACATGCATGTAACTAGTGCTGATGAGATTGTGCATGAGAAACAATACAAAACAGCAGCCTTGAGTACGAATTCCAATTTATCCAGTGATAATTTTGTGACCATCAAGTTCCCTGATGGCACAAGTGGAGTAGATGTAATTGATGACATTGTTGAGTTAACTAACATATTTTCAGATGTAGAGCAAGCTGAAGATGGGGGTATGGAAGCTTCCAAGACAGTTTATAGTGACAATCTCTTATCACATTCCAGTGATGATAGCTCAGGTGGCTTTTGATTTGACTCTCAAACCAAACCTATGCAGAAGTGTTCAAGATAACTTCGATATTAGTGATTTATTCAAAGTGACTACGACTCATGAAGAGCACAATGAACATAATTTCTCTGAACGGAGCAACCAGCCCTTTAGTCCTTGGGATCCAGGTGTGTTGGCACGTAAGTATGATGAAAAACCTGTGTGGGATGAATTTCCTTTCGACTATGCTGCTGTTCTAACTCCCTCTCAGGAGTTATGCATAGAGAATGGCATTGAGGAAGCTGATTTTGAGAGGTTTAATCTTGAAAACAAATTACAATAAGTATTGCATGGAGCTGATTTTGAGTAAAGGTCTAGTGACATTGTTGATTTGAATCCAAAATATACTGTTGAAAATGGTAAAGGAGAGGTACATGAGACTTGAGATAGCCATGGAGGCACTGCTATAAAGCATGAAGAGAATTCTGCTTTGTATATGCAGTATAACAGCAGTTCTCTAAACTTACACGATCTTGACATTTATGAGGGAAGTTGGGAGAACAAATTTTTGGTGCTAGTAGAAATTGAAGTACAAACTTTATTGAAATTTAATGGCTCTAAGAGTCTTACGGGGAGTTACATCCAAAAGACAAAAAGAAATCCAATATGAACAAGCTGTTTCCCTTACTGATTTTGCAAATGATTAAGAGCACAATGTAGGAGATTAAATCAGCTTACTTGCACATGATTTATGACAGAGATGTGGCAACCAAGGTTGCATATGAGGCCCTATCTCTGTCTAGGGAAACAATGGGGGGGGGGGGTCATTAAGCTTAATTCCACAAGCTTGCTATGTAAAGTGTCCAAAAGGCACTTCTTGAACCAGAGATCGACTTTATGAGACCAAACAATTTAGGGGGCAGGAGAACAAAGAAAGGGCTAAGGTGTTCAAGAAGGTGATTGAGGAACTAGATTTTGTTCAGGAGGTTTATGATCTAGTCCATTGTTCCAATAAATCAAAATATGGGAGTTTGGATCAGCAGAAGGATTGGTTTGAGTTTGCAGATGAGAGTAATCATCATTTTGCTGATACCCCACTGTTAGAGATGAATATTGGTATATCAATTGATAATCCACTCTTCTAATTGAATGATGGAACTCTTTTCGATTTCAATGGTGAGGGTGGTGATAATCACAGAATTGGGGATCTAGGTCCAGTCTTCGGCAGTGAGATGTTGACTCAAAATTGGAGTTGTGGACAAAACTTTAGAGTTGGTACCACCATCCACTTTCCAATCAGCCTACATAGAACTTTGAATGCTCGCATACAGATGGATTGGCCAGTACCTCCTGCCCAACAATGGAGTAATTCTTGGTCAATGTTGATTGGTAGAGGTAAATTGGTCATTAAAGAAGTCCTTCTAGTCATTTTCACACTCACATATCTTATATTTGCAGGAGACATTCATTATATCAGCTTCCGCCCTTGCATTTCCACACTAAATATGGCAATATCAGTTTATGGGCAGATAGTCTTGACCATTTGCAGGTTTATTGGCCGAAGATTGTGGGAAAATTTATAGATTTAGAGCAGTTATTTCTAGCTTCCATTAGGGTGGGTGGTGGTTATTGCAATCATTCTGTGATGTTGGTATACACACACACACACACACACACACACATCCCTTTGGCTGATGCTTTGATGATTGCAGTTGGTTGGGTGAGTTGGTCTGCATGGGGTAAGCCTTTTGGCACTTGGAGGTTAAGTGTTGATGAGGAGTTACCATTTTATGACCAAAGAGGAAATTCCAAGATAGCTAGTTTCAAGGGTAACATTGCTATCATCTTCTATGTCAGCTTCTAGTCAGGGACTGATTAGCATCACTTCTGGGTCACCATGAGGAGATATGCTGAGGATGATTCTTAAAGATTGAGTATTGTGTTAAGTAGTGAGATCACAAATGTGGACCTTACTGAGATACTTTAGCAAGAGATCTTTCAAGGTATAGATTTCAATCCTCGCAAGTATTCAGTTTGGGTTTTTAGGGTGGACACATTTCAGGTTACAAAGAAGAGAGTGCAGTTTTCACACGATGGATATATTGTTATATTAAAGTGGCACAACGTCGGCATGGTGGGTCTATCCTGGGATTAACGTGAAAGCTTGGGATCATATTTGATTTCAGTTTGGATCAGTGTGGTGTTTTTGATGTTGTGTGGGCATTGCTTGAGGACAAGCAATCTTTGTGAAGGGAGGACTATAATGTCCCCATTTTTAGTTCTCTTGTAGTTGACACTAACCTTCTCAGTGTGTTAACCTTATCATAAGGGTTGTTTGATGATACCAATGAGCTCAGATGATCTAGAGTACTCATATGATGCTTTCTATTGTTATTTCCAGCTCCTAGTGTGTTCTCCAAGATTGTTGGAGAGAGTTTATTTATAGTAAGTCACTCAGACGAGTCCAATTCTCATCATTCATCATCGGTATCACTCCAATGCAATCAATTTTTGATTCTAATGCTTTTCAACAGTTTCCACAACTCGGGTATAATTTTGAGCTATATTTTAATTATTTATACTAAGGTTGTTACTTTAATTCAAATCATTTAATGGGCACCTTAGTATAATAGCTCGTTGGATTGAGAATGGAAAGGTTTAAATGTTGGGACGATAATAAGTGATTTTATGTGCTAGGAATAGTTAAATAATGAATTAAATCACTTTCTAGAGACACAAGGCTTATTTTGATAAAGTGATTTTATATTGTGTTTTCTGCAAAGTTCCAAGAAAAGGTTATAAAAAGGGGGTTTGACAACTCATTTGGCATTATGTAGTTCATTCTATTTTCTCTAATTCAAAATCTTGTGGTTGGGGAGATTAAACTTGGTTCTATTAGAATAATATCTCCATATATATCTTTCTATTTTATTTAATGGTCAATATTGTAAATCTTGTACATATTAGAATGTTTCTAGTTCTAATGATTGTTTCATAATAGAAACATTGTCTCTTTGTAAACTAGAAATTAACGTCTTGTTCATTCATTAATTCATTCAATAGTTTACCAATTACCTGTGTAATATGGTATCAGAGCCAGATTAATTTTTTCGGAAAATTTATAATTTCTTAATTGAAATTATTTGCTCTAAAATTTTGAAAATTATTCTTGGTCTATTCAAAATTGGTTTTTCAGAAATTTTTTCAGACAATTTGTGTAGGGTTTTGCGTAAATATTGACGCCCTTTCTACAACAATTCTGGTCGCGCATGGTGTTCTTCTTCTAGTTCGTGGTCTCAAAGGCTAGGGTTTCGCGTTAATTTCTGACGCCATTTTCATAGGATTTGATGCCCTTTTATCTGTTGTGCATGGTCGTTTGTTTCTGCCGCCATTGTTTTTTTGTTTTTACAAAAGCTGTCAGCCCATGTTTGCCCCTGGACACAATTTTCCGACCATTTTTTTGGTCATTTTCGCAGGCCACGTTTTATCTAGGCTCGATCAACCATTCTATGGTCGTTTTTGTGGTCATCTTGCTTCAGATGGGTGTTTTTTTTCAGGAGTTTGGATACCTACAGTTTCAAAGCCATTACAATGGTCAAGATGTGTTAAAAATAAGGATTTTCTACAAATCCATGATGGGTTTTTCTAATTTATAGAACTTCTCTTCAGCCGGCTAAGGTTTTTTACAAAGCCCTCTATTTTTTGGTCGGATTCCAATTTTTGATTGCAGATTCTTGGTGGTTGTTTCACAAAGATTTTTGGGTCTTTGCCCTTTTTTTTGGGTCTTCCAAAATTCTTGCATTGGGATTCGTGCCCAAAAATTTGTTGTTCAGTCTCGAAATCAATGCAAGCTTTTTGTCTCAATTTTGTTCATTACTCACGCATTGAACATATTTTGCCTCGATATTTGTACCATCATCCAATCAACCAGCTTTGACTTCCATTCACATGATGGCATCTCTAACAAATATTCTGCTCAAGGCAAGTCAGAAATACAACGACAAAAACTACAATACCTAGAAGCAGCGTATGCTAATGACCTTTGAATACAAATGTCTTTTGAATGCAAATGTCTTGACAAAATTGCTTTGGGCAAGACTGATCGTCATGAAGATGAAGACAAGGAGTAGGACAAATTTGATGAGCAAAATCAGGAAGTTGTTATGCTCATCAAAGTTTCAGTTACTGATGATTAGCTACCATAGGTTCCTTCTTGCAAACAACTATAGAAACTTGGATGCATCTAAAAGGTTTGCATCAAAACCTCTAATAAGAACCATCTCAATAAAAACAAGGACATTCAAAATCAGTCAAAATCAATTGGACGCAAAATGGAAGAAGACATGGTGGCGATCACCCTGAAAATCCTACCGTCTTCCTATAAGCACTTAGTTGAGACTCTCAATATTGCTTCAACTAATGTTAACTTGAGGTTTTTCGATCTCTACACAATGCTTTTACAACAAGATCACTGGAAACAACAATTCGGCAGTGGTACCAGTTCATCTTCCAAAGAAAAGGGCTTCACAGCCAAGTCTCCATCTTGTCGGTCTTCTCAACAAACATTCTCTGCTCCGACATCAGAAGGCTCGAAGAAGAACATTCAGTGCAACTACTGCCATAAATATGGTCACATGAAACTTGAGTGTCGTAAATGCTTGGCTGCACAGGCCAACCAAAGTGGTTCACAGCCTAAAGCAAATGTAGTGGAGCACACTGAACTTTGTGAGTCTACCTTTTACGCCTTCATGGCTAAAAGACCTGCAGACGATGTGAAATCTTGTGCTTGGTATATTGATTCAAGTGCCTCACACCACTTCACTCATCATCGGGATTGGTTCACCGACTTTCAGTCGTTCTCAGATTCTGTCATTTTTGGAGGAGGGGAAGAGTACACTATTGTCAGAAAGGGCAACATGCAGATTCAGTCTGGAGGGAGGAAATTGATTTTCCTCAATGTGTATTATGTTCCTGGCATGGAACTCAACCTTCTCTTAGTCAGTCAATTATGAGACATTCTCCTCAACTAGACATGACCTTTAGTTCGCATCAGTGTAGTATCATTGATCGAGAGACTCGGTCTACTATTGTCGTGGGTCTTGAGGATCATGGTCTATTCAAAATTGTTGACTCTGGGGATTCTCGGGAGCTTGCCATGGAAGCCAAGTGCTCCTTTGTTAGTACACTCTGGCATCAACAGTATGGGCACTTAAGTGTGCACTATCTCTCTAAGCTTGTTTAGGAAGATCTTGTCATTCGACTGCAAGAGAACCAGACCCAGAATCTCGGAGTTTGCGGAGGATGTCAAGCTAGGAAGCAACTTTGGACTCCGTTTTCAGATGGCGACTCTTGGAGAGCTTCTAAGGAACTAAAACTAATCCATGCTGATATTTGTGGACCTATGGCTACTCCTTATGTTACTGGATCCAGGTATTTCTTAGTTTTTGTTGATGATTTCAGTCATAAAATGTGGGTGTATTTCCTTCATAAAAAAATCAGAGCTGTTTATTTTGTTTTAAAAGTTCAAAGCATCTATAGAAAAAGGGTCTAGTTAACATATTATTGCTCTTAGAAATGACAATGGGGGAGAATTCTATTCTTCTGGCTTCTCCCATTTCTATGAACAACATGGCATAAAGTGCCAATTAACAACACCCTACACTCCTCAGCAAAATGGTGTCGTTGAGCGAAGAAACTGTATGATCACTGAAATGGCCTAGTTTATGCTTGAACACAAGAGTGTTCCAAAGAAATTTTGGGTTGAAGTAGTCAACACTGTCATCTATCTCCTCAACTGCTCTCCTATAGTGGTTGTCAAGAAAAAGGCTCTGAAAGAGACTTGGTCAGACCGTAAGCCTAGAATTAGTCATCTCAAAGTTTTTGGCTCCACTGTTTTTGTCTAGATCCCTAATGCTAAGCACACTAAGTTGGATGCCAAGAGTTAGAAACTTCTGCTAACCGGCTACAGTGATAATCATAAGGCCTACCGACTGGTTGACATCGAGATAGATCATCTCATCTGCAGTTGTGATGTGGTTTTTGACGAGGAATGAGGATCATTTCAGCTCTCTCCTCCAGTTATGGATTCAGAGGATCAACCTCTCAAAGCTCAAGACTTGGGTGTTTGTCTTCCATTAGGTCCACGTGATGGGAGGGCTTCAACTATTCGAGTTCCTGCACCTTCACCAGTTCCTTCTCCTGGAGGATCACCTAGACATGCATCTGCAGCTCCTAACTTTCCTCAGGATTCATCTGGTCTTCTATTTGATGAACCTCATCCTATTGCACCTCTTGCTTCTAATGTTGGTACTTCTACTCTCGGCCTAAATGGGCGGGCTAAGACGATTGGCGATCTTCGTGATGATGAGCTCATCGAGGGTAGAACTGCTCAGAAGAAGAGAAAACCTTTTGATTCTGTAAATTTTTCTCTCAAGGCCAACATTCACAATGTGTATGAGACTCAAACATGCATAGAGGCAAAAGGGATACCTAAGTGGGAACAAACTATGGAAACTGAGCACCACAGTTTGTTGAAAAATAACACTTGGGTTTTGTCAAATCTTCCCCCTGGGAAGAAACCCATTGGATGCAAATGGGTCTATAAGGTCAAATACAAGGTTGATGGTACTTTGGATAAGTACAAGGCTCGTCTTATTGCCAAAGGATTCTCTCAGTGTGAAGGAATTGATTACGAGGAGACTTTTGCTCCGACAACAAAGATGAGTACCATCAGATTAGTCCTAGCCATGAAAGCTCAGTGTGGTTAGAAGGTCCATCAAATGGACGTCAAGAGTGCCTTCCTTGTATGGTGAGTTACAGGAAGAGGTCTACATGATTCAAGGTTGCCGATAAAGAACGCCAAGTACTCAAACTAGTGAAATCACTCTATCGGGCATGGTACATGAAAATTGATAAGTACCTCACAGATCAGGGTTTCTAGAGGAGTCCTTCAATTCAAATCTGTATGTCAAGACTACTGGTAGTGATATCATCCTTCTGGTTATATGTGTTGATGATCTGATAATCACTAGCAGTTCAACATCTTTGATTCAAGGAACCAAACATAATTTTATGCTAGTCTTTTGACATGACCGACCTTGGGCTTCTGCACTATTGCCTAGGTGTTGAGGTTTGGCAGCACTCTCATGGCATCTTCATCTCTCAATCCAAATATGTCATGTGATTGCTAGACAAATTTCGAATACAGGACTGCAAACCTGCATCTACACCAATGGAGAGAGGCCTAAAGTTGTCAGCCAAATTTGGTTCTCCAGTTGACAATAAATCTGCATTTAGGCAACTAGTGGGCAATTCAACCTATCTCACTGCCACTAGACCTGATCTCAACTATGCAGTGAGTTACATATCCCGCTTCATGATGGCTCCTACTTTAGATCATTGGGCTGCAACGAAGCACATCCTGTGTTATGTCAAGGGCACTTTAGACTTTGGTATCCTCTAAGGACGAACCAAAGATCCCAGACTCTTCGGTTACACAGATTCGGATTGGGGAGGTTTTGTTGATGACATAAAGTCCACTTCCAAGTATGTCTTAAGTTTGGGCATGGGTATTATCACTTGGACCAATAAGAAGCAGCAGGCCGTGTCTCTTTCCTCGATAGAAGCTAAATATCGAGGAACAATCAAAGTAGCTTGTGAGGTAGTTTGGCTTCAAAGGATACTTTCTGACATCCAAATGTCTCAAGCAGGGCCTTCACCCCTCTTTTGCGACAATCAAGGGGTGCTCAAACTCGCCAAAAATCCATTCTTCCATGAACCAAGCATATTGAGCTTCATTGTCACTTCATCTGCCAACTGGTTGAAGATGGATCCGTGGATTTGCAGTATGTTTCTATGGCGGACCAGACTGCAAATATTCTCACCAAGTCCCTACTTCCAGATAAGTTTGTTATGTTTAGGGGGCTTCTTGGTGTAATAGATAGATTGACCATTAAGGGAGGGTATTAGAATAATATCTCTGTATATATCTTTCTATTTTATTTAATGGTCAATATTGTAAATCTCGTATATATTAGAATGTTTCTAATTCTAACAATTGTTTCATAATAGAAACATTGTCTCTTTGTATAAACTATAATGAACGTCTTGTTCATTAATTAATTCAGTCAATATTTTACCAATTACCTATGCAATAGGTTCATCTTAGCCTTTGGATGACGAAAACCCTCTTCAAGAAGATCAGTTTTGGTGGTGAAAGATTCCTCCCTAGCTGATTGCAGGAGAAATCATTCAGGTTTCTCGCTTGGGCTTATCGATTGGATTTGGAAATTTGTAAGGCTTCAGTGAAGAGAAATTTCAATGATTTAAGGGTTTTGTAAGATTGATTTAAAGTGGATGTAATTGCTCTTATATTTGTTAAGTTATTCTTGAGAGTCGATTTAGTGAGTGATTGTAGCATGGGAATTATCCTTGATCGGTATGGATATTGAAGAGTAGAATTGAGTTGAAACCTTTGTGAATCAAGGTGTGTGGTATTACCAAGTTCAAGTGCTGAGGTTTGATGTTGCAGTAATACCATTGCATACAGATTGGTTTTAATGTTGCAGCAATTCCATTGTACACAGATCGGTTATGACATTGGGATTGGTGTGAAGGAGAATGTGTTTAAGATGCCTGTGCATTCTCAAGAGCTAGGTGATTGATTTATTGACTGAGTTTTGCTGGGCGTTTGGCTTGATTGATGGCCCTTCCTTGCGATGTGAACTTGCCAAATTGAAGAATAGATACCTGAAAGGGAAACATGGGAGAGTTCCTTAGCAGGATTGTCAAGTCTACAGCTGTTGAAGATTATACGGATATCTTGAAAAGCAATTTCAGACTGCTATTCTCAGATTAGTGAGGCATTTGGGACTGGAGAAATACAGCAACTTATAGAAGGACAGTTTGTGTCAAGTTGGGAATGTTTTGAACAGCAATACCT
>MU223622.1:802266-821496 GCA_018584345.1 Thuja plicata
TGAATTTTTGAAACAAACAATACGAATACTTGAATTCCTGACTTTGACCAATAAAAGTGAAAAATAAGATTTAAAAAAGAAAAAAAATCGAAGCATACCCACCTTGGAATTCAAAGACGAGTGATTATAATTGCAGAAAATGCCGCGCGAAATCGAAGTCATTTTGCAAAAATGTAACGTATTTTGCAGAGGATAAGTTGAAACTGAAATCAATTAATAGCAAAAGAAGAATCTAATTGCAGAGTTTTAGGATTACACTACAATTAAATTCTTGGTATCTTTGTTTTAATAATAGAAATATATTTTTGCACTCTACCCGACCGTTGGGATATCTTTCTCAGATTTGTTAAAATCATAATTTACAGTTTATCTCAAACATTTCCGTATTTTAAAAAAGGAGATTAGTTTGATAAATACTTTGTTATTCTCTTGCGTGTATGGAACGAAAGGCATTGGAAAAGCAAAACAAGCGGTGTTTGTAAATACGAGGAGAGGAGAATTAATATATTTAGAGAAAATAATAAAAAATTAGTTTTGAGGAAATTTTAGAGGAGAAAAAATAAATAGAGAATAAGGACATGTTCTTATGTAGCTGTTAGGCTTATTTTGGAATAATTTGTAGAGTTGGTGGCCCATGAAAGTAAAAGTTGCTGCTTATTTTAAAGCACCCCTCTTAAATTGTATTTTTAAATGAAAGCTTGTATAATATTTGTTATAAATAAAATGTGGAAGCAAAAATTTTGGCAAATAAAAAAGAGAGGAATTTTTTTTTGGTGAACACACATGTGGCTTTTCTCAATAAGCAGCTAGAGCTTATTTCTAGCCCCCCTTTTCCCCACGGCTTATTCTCAATTCATAAACAATTGTACTTAAATAACCACATGTGAAAAATGAATTCAAGTAAGACAATTTTGAGAAGGGATATATTTGTGTGTAAAGTTTATGAGGGGCGGGTTTTAATTTTGTTTTATACGAAGATTCAAGAGAAGCATGACGGAAATGCAGAGTGAAAAATAGTGAAAGGTATGTGATTCATTTCTTGTAATTGTTGTTAAAGTAGTAAAGAAATGATTAACCTTAAAAAAATGTGTAGAAATATTTAATTAGAGTAGGGAAGGGTCATAAAAGTGGGTATGTTTATGTATGTATGTGATTCATTTATTGTAATTGTTGTTAAGTAGTAAAGAAAAAATATGTAGAAAGACTTAATTAGAATAGGGAGGGGTCACATAATGGTGTATGTAAATTATGTAGATTATTTAGAATTAGTGAACATGTGAATTTTGAAATGTTTAAAAATAAATGCATTTAAATACAAGTGCATAGTAATAAATTGTACATTTATCTATTTAGTTGTGTGTGTGTGGGACGAAGTTATTAGTAGTCAATGAATTTTTTAACATGATTGAGGTAAAATTTGCAGGTGTAACAAAGAACTAAAATTATTAGAGTAACTTATTTCTTATTGTACTTGCTTATAGGACCCTTTTTTGGGAGCTTCGCCAAATTTATTATTCGAAAAGTTTTTAACCATTTGTAATATATAATTCATCTATCATTTAATTTATTTTGAAATTAGTTTTTTAATTTACAATATAGTATATGTTTATGAGATACTCTATTTAATATATTATTACTATATTTTATTGTTTACAAATTTTAATTACAATATATTTTAACAATATTATAATATATAATTATTATATATTCTAAAATATATAATGTATTATATTTTTAATATATATATAAATGCTATAAATAATTATTAAAATTTCTAATATATAATATATTATTCTATAATATATAATATAAAAGTACTGTATTATTTAATTTTTAATCTATAATAAATTTTATTTTTATTTTCAATAGATATATAACTATAATTATATAATAAGTGTTAGTCACAATTTTAAGATATGGTTGAAAAGTAATGACGAAATACGATGAACACTTATCTTTAATTGACCATGGCAAAATGGTGGTAAGAATTAAATGTGTATAGATAGTTATTTTGGTAGGCATAATAAATGAAGAGTGTATGGATGAGAAGCAAGTAGGATATTGTGGTCCATTAGATTGTTGAGTGGAATGTAATGGATGGGGATAAAATGACTTTGTTGAATGTTTAGATTTAAAATACTTTAACAATGTGCAATAGAAGCATGAAGA
Source organism: Thuja plicata (assembly GCA_018584345.1). NCBI lineage: Eukaryota > Viridiplantae > Streptophyta > Pinopsida > Cupressales > Cupressaceae > Thuja > Thuja plicata. The sequence continues at coordinate 804,436 of MU223622.1, forward strand.
GAATTGTTTGTGGTTGCTTGTAAGTAGGACTTGGTTTTTTTGTTACCTCGGATATTGCATATGAATTTTTAGACTTTTAACTTTATTTTTATAGATTTTTTAATTGGTAGCAATTTTAACTTGTTTTATATAGTTCCATCATATATGTACAGGTGGTCTTATTATTATGAGAGAAGTGGAGTTTAAAAAGCATATTTGATCTCAAATATTTATTTGAATTATTATATTATGCAATAGTTAGAACATGTAAAATTAATAGTGTTTTGTAAATTCAAACTATCACAAATTCTATGACTAGTTTTGATGCATGTATGTCCACATTTATAATTTTCTCTCTTGTTTAAGCTATCTTAATATTCACGAATGATGATATGAAATATGCATTCTAATTTGTACATAATATAATCCATGTTTTTACCAATTAGTGCTAGCATTGAAAGTAGAAAGATAAGAAGTGTAACATAGATAAAATATAGTAGATTCAAATAATCTTATTTATGATTTTGGTTGAAATTGAGAGACAAATGTTATGTCAAAATTTTAAAAGTCATCCTTAAAAATACATAGAGTAAACATAAACACCATATTTAGTTTGTGCATCCCTTTGTGTAAAGTGTAGATATCAACTATTCTATATTAATATTTAGGCAATAAATAAACCTAAATATATATTAAGTGATTTATTGAAGGCATCTAAGCTTGTAAAATAGTATAATTTTGATAAATTTGAAATTGACTAGGGCATTTTAAGCTTTGAATTTCACTAATCTTTACACTATTTCATAAATTCATTCAATGTACCAAATTGAAATGCACAAAGATATAAAATGACATTGTATGATGTTGAACAACAAAGATGTAAAAACTTTGTCAAATAAACATCTTGTGCATTTTAGATTTAGATATTGGAGGTTTCATGAGTCTAAAAAAATACCAACACTAAGCGTAACATGATTTAACCTTAAGAAACAGTATGAGTTTGACAAATTTTAAGCTATGTAACTCCAAATGCACCAAAAACAAGTTGATTGTAGCTATGAATAATAGAAAATGTTCAAGAATTTGGACAATTTCATGAAACTGTACAAACACTTGTGTCATTAAAAGCTTAAAATTTAATTTGAAAAAAAATGCTAACCAGGGCTTTTGTAAAGAAATATGTAAAGTTGTCAAAAAGATGTTGACCAATTTTAAGTCTCATAATTACAAATGTGAAAATAAAAGGGCAATTTATCTAAGAATGTTCAACTAGCTTATATCATCCTTATGCATTTCAATTTAGATAAAGGAGCATGAGTGATGCCATGAGGAATGATAAAGAGCAAATTTGTATACTTAATAGACCATTGCATGTTTACATCTAATCCACCATTTGCTTTAAATAAACACACACAAAATAGTAGGAGCCCTTTTCATACTGACACACACTTTGTACTTTGTTTTTTAGAACATAAGCTTTTAGAAATCAAATATAAATGCTATATTCATTCATCTTTATTGTAAAATATAAGATTTATAGGGCAAGTCTAACAATATAATTATTTTGGTTATAGATCAATGATGTAACAAATGTACATCTATTCTTCTATTTTATGAAAGTGTTGATCGGTGTAGAATGTTCTATTGACAAAATATGTAGTTTTATTGTTGTTATTAATTTGTTTTAAGAAAATTAATGACAACCCCACAAACTTTTAATTGAAATTTTGATTAAAAAACATGGAAAAACTTTAAGTACATTTTATAAACATTTTTTAAAATTAAAATGTTTTCGTTAATGTTTTTATTTTTAAGTCTTTTTTGTCTTAAATTAGTATTTTTCATTTACGTTTCTTTTATTTTTATAGGTTTATATTTAAGTTGTTTTTATTTCCTTTAAAGTCGTTTGCATTTTGAGCTCAATTATAAGGTTTTAAGCAAGGGCTTTAAGGGCCATTACATGACTTATAATTAACAAGAGACGCAATGCGTCAAAGTTCCTGCAATAGAAAAAGAAAAGTAGGGAGAGAGAGAGATGTAATAGATAAATATATAGAGAGGGAGAGACAAGAGAGAATGAGAGTGGATCAAATAAATATAAAGATAGAGATAAGAAGTGATTTATAAAGAATACAATGATAGAGAGAGTTGAGAGGGAATTGAGAAAGTTAAGCTATCAAACTTTGTAAAACGACAAATATTTATGTCATTTTAAGGAATATTTAAATAACAACTACAAGAATTATTCATTCTATCATAAAAATATAAGTTTAAAATCAATAAGTTTTTTGGGGAAAAATATAATTATCACAATAACGTAATAGTTTTGACCTTTAAAATTGTTATAATAATAATAATAATGTTAATACCTTTTAAATAATAGGATTAATCAAATATATAATTTAGAAATAATTATATTTATTAACAACTTATTATATTATTTAATGTTTTATTAAAAGTTAATTAATAACATTAATATAATTTTCATATTTATTCTTAAACAATAACTATTAATATATTATATTTATTATTTTAATAATATACCATAGCAAAATAATAATTAGGTCAAAAGAAAAATGATCAAAATAAATTATTTTATAAATTATAATAAACATTTATTCTAAGTATAAAGAGTTAAAAATTTAAAAATTTAAAAATAAACAATTAAAATTAATTGTTTTTAAAAATTGTACACTTTATTTAATCTCTATCTTTTTAAGAATAATGGTACCCATGTATGTGGTGGTTATTTAAAAAATTGCAAATGTCTCTTAGCTACCAAAAAAACCATGGTCAATAATTAGAGAGAAAAAAACCACTGTCAATTAATTAGAATGCCGTACATGTACATGAAGAGAGTTCTGTAATATGATTGGTTAATCTAATTAAAAAATTAGACTAAATGAATGCAATAATTATCCTGCAAAGGCAGGAACTAATAATGTCATATATTATTAAAAAACGCAAAGTGCTCAAACTCTCAGTTTGCAGAGCCATTAACGCAAACCATTATGGTTTATAATTATGTTGTTTGGTCATTTTTTTATCATTCCTTCTCTGTTCAGACTTCTCGCATTTACAAAGAATACAACTTAGATCTTTTTGGGCAATTTTTTCTTTCAAACGTCAGTCCAAGTATATCGCATTTTTGTGTTTTAAGTCAATGTGTGTGTCTTTTTTGTTCATAATCCTTGATAGATGAATGTCACTTTTGTATGCATATTTCACCAATCCTTCTTTGGTGTCGTTTTGCTAAAAACGAATTTTGTAATATATTTTTGTGCATTTTTGGGTTAGTATTTGAAGTTTGTGATTCATATATTTGAATTTTTCTCAATATTTTTCATGAAATGTTTTAGGTTTGATAGGTTCATGTCTTTGAATTTGAAAATCTTTTTTATCCATATATAGTTGTTCTATGGTTTAAATTGTGATTTTGGTCAAACAATTATATGATTGACATATAAATTGAATGCAATGATTGTTTTATATGTTTTCATCCTTCATTGCATTCATAAAACTACTTTTCCCACATCAAATCGGAGTTTTCCTTTGAGATTACATTTTCTTTGTAAATTGGATGTTGAATTACATGTATTAGTACATGTAATCGGGGTTTTTGACCCTGATTGCATGTGTTATTACATACAATCTTACATGAAATATAAAGTGCAGTGCCCTTTAAAATTTCAATTGCATACTTATACCTTATGCATTTTGAAATTTTTATATACCCTTTGCATATATCATTATATATAATTTTACATGCAATATAATATGCAGTCATAGCCAAAATCCCCAATTACATTTTGTTTCAGACCTGCCTCCCAAGTCAAGACTTTTAATACTCGTTACATGTATTGATACATGTAATTATATATGCAATTACCTCAAAAACATCCAGACCTTTCATTTGCATTTCGAGGATTTTCACAACCACTGCATGTTTTGTTACATACCATGTAGTCACATGCATAATTGCGTCCAAAAAACCCGACCATACCCAAGTTTACCCTTTGGAAAAGGAAAATATAAGTGCAATCAAGGATTTTTGTCCTAATTGCAAGTTGAACTACACATGCAGCTACACATGTAATCCTAAGTGTAGTTGGGTCCAAAAACCCCAATTTCACTTAAAACCTTTGTTTGTCCCTTGTAATAGGAACTTTTTGTTCCAATTACATAAACTTTTACAAGTTGAACTACACTTGCACCTTCATCTGCAATGCACTCCCAAATCCCCAAATTGCAACCTCGACCCAAAAAAAGCATTTTTTTTGTGATTATAGGCAACATATTATTGTTATGTGCATCAACGTGCTTCTTCCTAAAAAATAGGTAAGATTATATTGGGTCTATGGGTGGTGGACAGAAGCAATATTGATTTAAGTAGTCTAAATCACCATTTGTTTGTACACCTATACGTATTCTATTTAAGATTGAAATGAAATTTTCATACTTTTGATGCATTGTAGTGGTCAATGAGTAGCACTTTATGTTGTCTTTCTAAAAATTGTATGGAATCAATTTTTTCGTAGTTGCCTTATTTTCAAATACGACAAAATCAAGTACAAACAATGTATGTATGCATGTACATACATGTATAATAGAAAATGATGAGAAATGCTAAGATGGAGATCACTCACCAATATCCTATGGTATACATTAGGAATACAAATCTAACCCTTAAGTTCAAGTTTGATTAGCACAACCAAATGGATGAAGGGTGCTAATGCATAGCTCAAACAAATGGAGAATTTGGTATTCCTTTGAAGGATATTGATTATGAGATTGATTAATTGACTATAGATTTGGAAAATGAATAAAAATGAATGATGAGATTGATTTAAGAAAGTAATTGCAAGATTTTGGGAGAGTTTATGTACCTTGAAATGAACTAGGAGGATCTGCACTTTGAAGCCAAATTTGACTGTCATGGAAATGTCGCAGACTGATATAACTCCAGATCTGGAAAGTAGAGACTGAATCTTTCTATCCTAAAAAATTGAGCCAAAAACTATAGGTACAAGTCAAATTTGAGGGCACAAGTCAATTTTTTAAGGTACAAGTCAAAGTTTGACTATGTACCTATGTTCTGCAACCGTGTACTGCTTTCTAGGTTTTCTGGGATAGCTCATGTAGCTTTTGAATCAAGCTCCGTAGAATCTGAAACCTACTCTTGCTCACAAAAAAAAAAAAAAATTATTGTGGGAAGGGCCTTGCCTTGGTCAAGCCCTGGTTTATGAATTAACCTTGATTAAGATTGAAATAAAAAGATGAAATGGAAATCATATCTAAGATATAGTTACCTCATGCTTTGATGATGCAATGCCTCATTGGAGATTATCTGAAGAGGTTGCCTAGGCTTTCCATATGAATGAGGTGAGTTGGTAGCTTGCCTACACAGTAGAAGTATACATAGGAGTATTCTCCACATCCATTTTCTTTTACTTGGATTTTTGAGCTTTGATGTGGGTAGTTCAGTTGATTTTTCCAGGTCTACACAATCTATGTGTTGAAATGAAGAGGCAGCAGATGCCTCATGATTGTTGGGTACTTGATTAGAAATAGGTCCTCTAATATTTGCGCGGTAAAGAAAAGGATCTCTATCACCACGCACACTGATCTCAACTCCATTGTGATGAAACTTTAAGCATTGATGATAAGTAGATGGTACCGCTTGCATGAAATGGATCCATGGTCGTCCTAAGAGTATGTTGTGACCCAACTGATCTAGGTCCAATACATGGAATGCAGTGTCTTGTGTTTTTGGACCTAGTATGATTGGGAGGCTTATTACACCTCAGGAAGGATGCTCTTCATCATCATATATACTCTTATTATGATCTTCTTGGTAACATCTACACAACTGTCAAAATAGCCCAATGCTTTTACCAATTTTAGGGTACAAATATTTAGACCCTCTCTGCCATCTATCAAGATTCGTCTGAGTTTATAGAGGTGGACAAAGACCTCAAGGTGCAAAGGATCATTGTGAGATGGTTTATGAGCTAGGATATCTTTCTCAGTGAAGGCAACATGATGTTGCATGGATAGATTTCCCACCATGGCTTGAAAATCATCAACATTTATGTATTTTGGGACAGAGGCTTGTTGCAGGGTTGTATCTAATCATTCTAAATGTGATTTGGTGATATGCGAAGTAGTTCATAAATACAAATTTGTGTTGAGGTATTCTTCAGATGGTCCAATAGGTTATACTAACCTAAAAGTGAGGTAGACAATTTATTTGGTACTATAGTTTTTGACGAGGCTCCTTGCACTGTGAATTTAGAACGACGGGTAGTAACAACACAACTGGTGTCAAGACCTTAGATGGTAATGGTGTTTATGGTCAGACCAAGAATAGGTTTAGGGTAGGTGAAGTCTTCCTTATTGTCATGTCCAAAAGTGGAGGCCTTACCTTTGCCATGATCCATCAATGGCTTTCTGAATATTTTGTGATCTTGATTGGTGGTGTATGTATTTGTGATAACTTCTATTTGACCGCGATCAATGAAATCCTAGACAATATGCTTCAATTGCATGCAATTTGTTCTCTTGTGTTCCTTAGTTCTATGATAGTCACAATAAGCGTTGTCATTCCACCATGTTGGTTTTTTGGTATTCGTAATGTCTGATTTCAAGTAAGGTGACTGAATGAGATTGTAGTAATTTTTCTCAAGAATTTTCCCCAGAGGTTCTACAAGAGGCATAAAGTCTCAAGGCGGAGTGATGGTCCTTCTTGCAAAATTTTGTTGTTAAGTTTGATTAACTGCTTGGTTTGACGTGTTAGTGTTGTTAACCCTCTGGGTATTTTGCGATGAGTGGGTTTGCTGAGTAGGTGTTGGTGGTGCTTGTACGTGGATTACTAGTTGGACCACTTTAGCATCAACAACACCATCATTTGTCACATTTTTATTTTTATACCAGTATTTAGATTTTTCATAGTGTTGACTTGCTGGCCCCTTTCTTGATGGCTCCCTTTAGGGAGAGGGATCTTTATGCCTTTATCCCTTGCTCGTCTAGTTCTTCAAAGGTTTCAATTAGCTAGGAGTTTAATTCACACATCATGTATGTCCAGTTGATAATTGTTTATGAACATATGGATCTTCTCTTTTACAAGTATGTGGAAAGATGCTTTTGAGGAAACATTTCTCCACCTTTGTAGGAACGAGGTGAATTTCTCACTAGTATTTTGTTTGGTTGTGCAGAGATCCATTAATGTTATTTCCATGACAATATTATGTTAATAGTTGGATATGAACTTCTTAGCTCGTTCATTCCAGGATCGTATCCTAGGAGGACGTCTTGAAAACCACTCCATGGTTGGTCCACCAAGACTCTATGAAAAATTATCATCAGGTAGGTGTCATCATATGCCACTTCTATGCAAGTCATGAAGAATTCTCGTATATGGTACCGAGGATCACCCTTTTCCTTGTATTTGTCAAATTTAGGCATTTCAAAATTGTGTGGAAAAGGAGATCACATGTGTAGTGTCCTATCAAATGGGTAAGGAATAAGATCAAAAATAGTGTAAGACCTCTTAGGAGTGTTTGTTTTCAAGTTAATGACTTGTTAGTGGAGGTATTGGAGTTGTTGAGCAAAGGCTTCAGTGGGCGTCAGTCTAGATGGCACCACATTAGGATCAAAAAATGGTGTCCCACTATTATAAGATGGTGCATGGTTATATGAGGGCTCGTAGACCGATTTTGTGTATGTCACAAGCACAAGTGGTAGAACGTACTAAGGTTGTAGCACATGTGGAGGTTGTGGAAGATACTGCGGTTGTGGAATGAATTGAGGAGATGGGTGTATGGAGGTTGTTGATTGTGTTGGGTGGTGGTATGTATGAAGGTTGTTGTTGAGTTAGTGGAATATATGGAGGTTTTTGCTGAGGTGGTGGAATATACGGAGGTTGTTGCTAAGGTGGTGGAATGTATCCAGGTTATTGTTGAGGTGGTGGAATGAATGGAGGTTGTTGCTAACGCGGTGCAGTGTTGTAGGTTTGGAAGTGCTATGGTTAGTTACTCTATGATGTTTCAAAAAGGCAGCCAAAATCCTTGAACAGTTGGGATTGGGAGGAGGATGTTGTTGAGGTGTCCCTTGATTGATTTGGGGGATTCCTGAATTAGAAGGAACACATGTGGGGACACTACTGGTAGGTTGTTGTTGAGATGCCCCTTGAGTGATTTAGGGGGCTCCTATAGAGAGATTGTTGGGATTGCACCAGTGTGGGGCCATATTGGATGTACTCGCTGGATGGGTTGAGGTCATCATAGAAGGTTTTATACCCTGATTTCATGTGTTATTACATGCAGTCTTACATGAAATAAAGTGCAATACCCTTTAAAATTCCAATTGCATACTCATACCTTATGCATTTCAAAAAAATTTATACCCTTTGCATATATCATTATATGCAATTTTACATGCAATATAATATGCAGTCATAGCCAAAATCCCCAATTGCATTTTGTTTTAGACCTACCTCCCAAATCGGGATTTTTAATACCCATTACATGTACTGCTACATGTAATTATATATGCAATTGCCTAAAAAATATTCATACCTTTTCATTTTCATTTCGAGGATTTCCACACCCACTGCATGTTTTGTTACATACCATGTAGTCACATGCATAATTGTGTCCAAAAAACCCGACCATACCCAAGTTTACCCTTTGGAAAATATAAATATAAGTGCAATCGAGGATTTTTGTCCTAATTGCAAGTTGAATTACACGTGTAGTTACACATGCAATCTTAACAATAGTTGGGTCCAAAAACCCCAGTTTCACTTAAAACCTTTGTTTGTCTCTTGTAATAGGAAATTTTTGTTCCAATTACATAAACTTTTACAAGCTGAACCACACTTGCACCTTCATTTGCAACGCACTCCAAAATCCACAAATTGCAACCATGACCCACAAAAAAGAAACTTTTTTGTGATTGTAAACAACATATTATTGTTATGTGCATCAATGTCCTTCTTCCTAAAAAATAGGTAAGGAAATATTGGGTCTATGGGTGGTGGACGAAAGCAATATTGATTTAAGTAGTCTAAATCATCATTTGTTTTTACAAAGGTATATGTATTCTATTTAGGATTAAAATGAAATTTTCATCCTTTTGATGCATTATAGTGGTCAATGAGTAGTACTTTGTGTTGTCTTTCTAAAAATTGTATGACATTAATTTTTTTGTAGTTGCCTTATTATAAAATATGACAGAATCAAGTACAAACAATGTATGTATGCATGTAAGTATGTGTATAATAGAAAACAATGAGTAAAATGCTAAGATGGAGATCACTCACCAAGATCCTATGGTATACATTAGGAATACAAATCCAACCCTTAAGTTCAGGTTTGATTAGCAGAACCAAATGGATGAAGGGTGCTAATGCATAGCTCAAACAAAAGTAGAATTTGGCATTCCTTAGAAGGATATTGGTTTTGAAATTGATTAATTGACTATAGATCTGGAAAATGACTAAAAATGAATGATAAGATTGATTTAAGAAAGTAATTGCAAGATTTTGGGAGAATTTGTGTACCTTGAAATTAATTAGGAGGATGTGCACTTTGAAGCCAAATTTGACTGTCGTGGAAATGTCGCAGACTAATATAACTCTGGCTCTGGAAAGTAGAGACCTGACTCTTTCTATCCTAAAAAATTGGAGGGTACAAGTTAGTTTTTTAGGTACAATTCAAAGTTTGACTATGTACCTATGTTTTGCGACCGTGTACTGCTTTCTAGGTTTTTTGGGATAGCTCATGTAGCTTTTGAATCGAGCTCCACGGAATCTGAAACCTACTCCTGCACACAGAAAAGTAAATTTTTTGTGAGAAGGGGCTTGCCTTGGTCAAGCCCTAGTTTATGAGTTAACCTTGATTAAAATTGAAATAAAGATATGAAATGGAAATTATATCTAAGATATAGTTACCTCGTGCTTTGATGATGCAATGCCTCTTTGGAGATAATATGAAGAGGTTGCCTAGGATTTCGATATGAACGAGATGAGATTGGTAGCTTGCCTACATAGTCAAAGTCTACATAGGAGTATTCTCCACATCCATTTTCTTTGACTTGGATTTTTGAGCTCTGATGTGGGTAGTTCAGTTCATTTTTCTAGGTCTGCACAATCTATGTGTTGAAATGAAGAGGCAACAGATGCCTCCTGATTGTTGGGTACTTGATTAGAAATAGGTCCTCTAAGATTTGTGCAGTAAAGAAAAGGATCTCTATCACAATGCACATTGATCTCAACTCCATTGTGATGGAACTTTAAGCATTGATGATAAGTAGATGGTATTGCTTTCATGAAATGGATCCATGGTCATCCCAAGAGAATGTTGTGACCCAACTGATCTAGGTCCAGTACATGGAATGCAGTGTCTTGTGTTGCTAGACCTAGTATGATTGGGAGGCTTATTACACCTCAAGAAGGATGCTCTTCATCATCATATGCTCTTATTATGATCTTCTTGGTAACATCTCCACAATTGTCAAAATAGCTCAGTGCTTTTACCAATTTTAGGGTACAAATATTTAGACTCTCTCTGCCATCTATCAAGACTTGTCTGAGTTTATAGAGGTGAACAAAGACTTCAAGGTGAAAATGATTGTTGTGAGATGGTTTATGTGCTAAGATATATTTATCAGTGAAGGCAACATGATGTTGCATGGATAGATTGCCCACCATGGCTTGAAACTCATCAACATTTATGTCTTTTGGAACAGAGGCTTGTTGCAGGGTTGTACCTAATCCTTCTTTGTGATTTGGTGATATGCGAAGTAGTTCACAGATGCAAATTTGTGCTGAGGTATTCTTCAGATGGTCCAATAGGTTATACTAACCTAACAACGAGGTAGACAATTAATTTGGTACGACAGTTTTTGACGAGGCTCCTCACACTGTGATTTTAGAACATCGGGTAGTAACAACACAATTGGTGTCAAGACCTCAAATGGTAATGGTGTTTATGGTCAGATCAAGATTAGGTTTAGGTAGGTGAGTTCTTCCTTATTGTCATGTCTAGAAGTAGAGGCCTTACCTTTGCCATGATCCATCAATGGATTTGTGAATATTTTGTGATCTTGATTGGTGGTGTATGTATTTGTGATAACTTCTCTTTCACTGTGATCAATGAAATCCTAGACAATATGCTTCAATTGCATTCAATTTGTTGTCTTGTGTCCCTTAGTTCTGTGATAGTCACAATAACCATTGTCATTCCACCATGTTAGTTTTTTGGTACCTTCGTAATGTCTAATTTTTAGTAAGGTGACCGAATGAGATTGTAGTAATTTTTGAAGAATTTTCTCCAGAGGTTCTGCAAGTGGTGTAAAGTCTCAAGGCGGAGTGATGGTCCTTCTTGCAAAATTTTGTTGGTAAGTCTGATTAACTGCTTGGTTTGATGTGTTAGTGTTGTTAACCCTCTGGGTAGTTTGCAATGATTGGGTTTTCAAAGTAGGTGTTTGTGGTGCTTGTATGTGGATTACTAGTTGGACCACTTTAGCATCAACAACACCATCATTTGTCACATTTTTGTTTTTATACCAGTATTCAGATTTTGCATAGTGTTGAGTTACGAGCCTCTTTCTTGATGGCTCCCTTTAGGGTGAGTGATCTTTATGCCTTTAGCCCTTGCTCAGATAGTTCTTCAAAGGTTTCAATTTGCTAGGAGTTTAATTCACACATCATGTATGTCTAGTTGATAGTTTTTGATGAACATATGGATCTTCTCTTTTACAAGTATGTGGAAAGATGATTTTGAGGAAATATTTATCCACCTTTGTAAGAATGAGGTGAATTTATCACTAGTCTTTTTTTTGGTTGTGCAAAGATCCATTAATGTTATTTCCATGATAATATTATGTGAATAGTTGGATATGAACTTCTTAGCTAGTTCATTCCAGGATCATATCCTGGGACGATGTCTTGAAAACCACTCCATGGTTGGTCCACCAAGACTCTGAGAAAAAAGTATCATCAGGTAGGTGTCATCATATGCCACTACTATGCAAGCCATAAAGAACTCTCGTATATGGTAGCGAGGGTCATCATGTTCCTTGTATCTGTCAAATTTAGGCATTCAAAATTGCGTGGAAAAGGTGACATGTGTAATGTCCTATCAAATGGGTAAGGACTAAGATGAAAAATAGTGTAAGACCTCTTAGGAGTGCCTGTTAGCAAGTTAATGATTTGTTAGTGGAGGTTTTGGAGTTGTTGAGCAAAGGCTTCTGTGGGCGTCGGTTTAGATGACACCACGTTAGGATCAAAAAATGTTGTCCCACTATTATAAGATGGTGCATGGTTATATGAAGGCCCGTAGACCGATTTCGTGTATGTCGCAGGCACATGTGGTGAAACATACTGAGGTTGTAGCACATGTGGAGGTTGTGGAAGATACTGCGGTTGTGGAACGTATTAAGGAGATGGGGTGTATGGAGGTTGTTGATTGTGCTAGGGTGGTGGTACATATGAAGGTTGTTGCTGAGTTAGTGGAATGTATGAAGGTTTTTGCTAAGGCAGTGAAATATACGGAGGTTGTTGCTGAGGTGGTGAAATGTATGGAGGTTGTTGCTGAGGTGGTGGAATGTATGGAGGTTGCTACTGAGGTGGTGTAGTGTTGTAGGAATGGAAGTGCTAGGCTCGGTTACTCCATGATGGTTCAAAAAGGTAGCCAAAATCCTTGACTAGTTGGGATTGGGAGGAGGCTACTGTTGAGGTGTCCCTTGATTGATTTGGGGGATTCCTGAATTGGAAGGAACACGTGTGGGGAGACTACTGGTAGGTTTTTGTTAAGATGCCCATTGAGTTATTTGGGGGGCTCTTGTAGAGAGACCTCTGGGATTGTGCCTGTGTGAGGCCATATTGGATGTATTCGCTGGATGGGTTGAGGTCATTATGGAAGGTGTTGTTGTGGTGATGGGAGTGTTGGATGTGGGTGGAAAAGTGGCAAAAAGTGTGTTATTGTATTGGATTCCTAGGGTGGTGGAAGACATGGTCACTTGGGATGCGCTTTTAGTGGGGTTGCTAGAAGGTAAAATGGAATTGATTAGAAGGGGTGTTGTGGAAGAAAGACAAGACAATGGCATGGCAATGATTTCTACTATGGCAGAGGTGTCGAATCTAGTGGGTAGTTTGGCACCATTTTGTGCAAGCATTTTGAAGTATGTATCTGGGTCAGTTACCAATAGGGATCCCACAATATTCATTACCCCAAGATTTGCTAAGGCATCATTAACTTCTTCACTATCATTGCATTTAACCCTGATGTGAACTCTAATGGGAACTCATCCTCTGGTGAGGATATGAGGTAACTATGGGATGTCAGCATGTGTTTTCTCATGACACTAAATAGTCTCTAGATTGTTGAAATCCAGTCATAGGGTCCTCTGAATAGGAACATCAATTTCGTTGTTGGGTTCATGTTTGGGTTCTGTGTCAGGATCCATCGTGCCTTTGGTCTTTTAAGATCTTGTCAACGACATATGCAGAGGATGAATGCAACCTAGTTTTTTGGATTTTCTAATAATAAGATGCTTATGCAATCAAGGAATGAATGTCTAGAATGATGCCTAAGGCATAGGTAATCTGACCTGAGAGAGATTCTACAAACTTCTAAGTTAAACCCTTTGAGGAAAGACCTGAAAGATTATGTGGACAATCTTGACTTCAAAAGGCTAGGACAGAGATATATGATATTGGCAATGATGTTTGTCTAAGACAAGTGTTAACTAGAATGATAGGTGCCTAAGCCAAGGCAAGAGATGATGACTAAATTCTAACAAAGAAAAGATAATACACAAGACCACTATTAGAATGTCCTAGGAAAATGCACCCTCTAATCTGAAAAAAGACTCTGAAAGGTGGAAAACTTAACCTCTAGGATATACAAGCTATATTTTTTGAGATTTTAGATTTTTGGACTAATAATGATGACTATGTAGGAATTAACTGACTATGCAAGTTAGGGATGTGGTTAAAATGATGGATATGAGCCTCTAATATGCAAGGGTATGTCAATCAACAAATTTTCAAGATAAGAGCCAAGTGTGCTGTTTCAGGACTTGTGTTGATGAATCTGTTTGCTTCTTTGATAAGATACTGATAGGACAATGTTGTAGGACCAATATTTGATGAATTAGTTCAGCACCTGAAATCGAGGATATATAGGTACATGTAGAAGCCTACAATAACATTAATAATCTCAATCACAAAGAGATCTGTTAAGAAATTAGTATTCCCAATATCGAAAGAGGAAGCAAATAACAATATGCATAATCATCAAATAATAATGAAATGAATCAAAACCATGAACATGCAAACCAAAAGTCCTCCTTCGTTGTTCTCCTTCTCTATGCAATGTGAGCTCTCAAAAAATGAGTGCCTTATGTGCCAGCATGAGAATTCAAAGCAATTGTGGTTACCAAATAGAAGAAACAGGTTCTCATTAGATTTTCAAAATTCCAATCAAGATTTCATGATTGGTGAGTTGATTGTCACTAATTAAAAAGTTGAACTCAAAGTGAGTGAGACTTAAACTCAACTAATTGCATGTTGATAAAATAGATGAATTTGTTAAGATGATAGATTAAAGAGTTGAACTCAGAGTCAGTGGGAGTTGAACTCAACTGATTGCAGGTGTTAGAATAGATGAGAGAGTTAACTGATTTTTTATTTGAGGTGGAGTAGAAGAATAGATAACTTGATTTAATTGGTCATTTAGGAGAGAGAATGGTGGAGTCTAACTGAAACTCATAATTGAGAAGATAATTATGATTAAATAAATAAAAATAATTAATATTTATTTATTTATAGGAGGAACAATTAGTTAATTAAATAAATATTACCTATTTAATTATGAGAGGGAAGTTGATTTAATTATTACATGAATGTAATAATAATAATAATAATAATAATAATAATAATAATAATAATAATAATAATAATAAGAAAAGGGAGAATATTAATTAAATATAATTATTTAATTAATTATAATAAGATAGGGAATAATTAAATAATGTTAAATTATATAAAATATTAATTATTTTATAGATATTTTGGTGACGAAATATTAAGTAATTAACTAAAATCACTTAATATAGGAATTTATAGAAAAATGATGATTTTGGATTTAGATTATAGTAGAATGACACAAATTGATTAAATAATAAAGATTTTATAATAATCATAGAGGAATGTTAGTAAACTTATTGTGTTAGAGCAATTAGTCATTTTAAAGTGTACATTATGAAGTTGAAAGTGAACATTTTTTTTTTGTGTTCGCCATTTACTTTACACCTTTTTATTAAATATAATAGTCAACTATAAGTAGATAAATCCTTCATTAGTTATTATTGGTCAATTAAGCAATATCATCAACATACAACATTTGAATTTTAGTGAAAATTATGACACCAAAACCTTGAGCTCTAAACATGACAAGAATTAAATACCAACTAATCCTTTCATATGCCTTTCTAATCCTTTCATATGTCTTTCTAAAGCAAGGTTTGATGAAAAATTCTCATAACATGACAAGAATTAAATACTAACTAATCCTTTCATTTGCCTTTCTAAAGCAAGGTTTGATGAAAAATTCTCATAACATGACAAGAATTGAATACCAACTATCCTTTCATATGTCTTTCTAAAGCAAGGTTTGATGAAAAATTATCATAACATGACAAGAATTAAATACCAACAAATCCTTTCATATGCCTTTCTAAAGCAAGGTTTGATGAGAAATTCTCATTGATTTTATCTATATGCCCACTCCATACCTCCCCCCAAAAAATTTATACCCTCTAACAACTACAACATTGGTAATGGTGTACTAAAACATTTCCACACCTCCCAAAATAAATTATACCCCTCCCAAAATAAATTATACCCTCCTAGACAACTAAAATAGTGGTTAGGGTGTATTTGTTTTGAATAAAAGCTAGTCTATTTGGGATAGAACATAGCTAAAAGAAAATGTTTGAGAATGATTTTGTTGGAGAAATTCAACGATAATAGATATCTAATTGGAAATCAACTTTGAATAGTTAATTTTATTTATGAAGTTATGTTTCCTTAGTTTAAGTATAGAACCTAGAAAATTAGGATTAGCCATTTTAAGACAATCTTGAAACAAATTTTGAACATCTTATGAAGTTATGTTTCCTTAGTTTAAGTATAGAACCTAGAAAATTAGGATTAGCCATTTTAAGACAATCTTGAAACAAATTTTGAACATCTTCTTCTTATAAGATTTTGTAAAATTCATAATAAAAATAAAAATCACTGTAATTAAATATAATAGAGCAAATCTTCTAGACTACCCCAAACAAACAAACAAACAAAAACACACTAAACTCTCCGCACCCTCACCGACACCCCCCCCCCCCCCCCCCCCCCCCCCCCCCCCCCCCCCAAAAGTACGTCACTAATAGCAACTTTGGGTATGTGAAGAGTCTAGTGGATATATTTAAAGTCTAGTAGAACTTGTGCTTATTTTCATGATTTTTAAAAAAATTGAATAAAGCTAAGAAGGGCGCTTCATTCTCTCACTTTCTGCTGGGACGCATTTCCAATTTGCATATTATAAGCTGGGTGGGATGACCCCATAAATGTAATCTTAAAAAGCATTTCTCCACATATATATAGAACTGTACATTTTTCCTTGATTCATCAAATAGTTGGAAGTTGGAACGTTGCTCTCAAAGGCGAGAGAGCAGATTCACTGAGATCTAACTAGTGACAAATTCTTGTCTGATCTCATCGGGATGGTTGTTGATGTCACTAAAAATATCACTATCAGACGCCAATTTTGCTTGTGCATTATTTTTCTGATAATGGGTGGGATGAACACCTAAGGCAGCCCTGCCTGAGAGATCAAGATTGTTGGACCATGCAACATCCCACTCTATGGCCTTGGCAGTAGAACAAGCCACACTTGGCCCTGCTGGAACTGTCATGCGAGCAGCATTCTGCGATACCCAGGTGCAAACTTTATAGTTTAGTAGTAGATCATAAATCATAGAGACCAGCTTGATGTGTAAATGATCATCTTGAATATG
>MU223622.1:829255-878246 GCA_018584345.1 Thuja plicata
TACAAGATGATAATAGCTTTTACGCTACACTGATCAGAGAATATTGAGAAAAAAACATATACAGAATTATCTTATTCATTGCGATTTTATGTCCTAATTATCCTTTCAAAAATTCTTAGTAAAAATTTAAAAAAAACGGATAATTGCTGCAGTGTTGTACAATATTTTGTGATGAAAATGATAATTTTATATGAAAAATATAGAGCTGAAAACTGCAATCAATAAAACAATTTTTAGTATATTTTATGTCTCAATATTTATTGATCCAGTATAGTGTAAGAGTGGCTATTGTCTTGTTTTCATTTCTTTTAATTTGCATGATGCATGCAGAAGCATTTGGGGCTCATGCTATTATACACACCAAAACGATTTTCTTCTTCTGATTTGATTTTGTTGTGTTGTAGGTCTTTATTGGTTTGTTGTTGCAGTTTTTGCTTTTGTTTCGGGTATACTGTGCTTGGAGGCAATCGAAATTTCCTTTACATTTTCTCGTTTAGTAGACCTACTACATTTTCTTTGCCAAGCAGACCTTGAAGGGCCCACATGCTGGCCTAGCTGTTTAAGTTTCAATTGAGTTCCAAACTTCGAATTACAATTTGTTGGAACCTGTAACATTGATTTTTTCCTAAGCATTATTTTCCATTGTAAGTGTTGTATTACCGCTGCTGGGACCCATGTTATAATCATCTATAACTGGGCACTCAAATTAGAATTGTGATTCATGAATTCCACAGAATTGAAAATATGATTCAGCTATTGCACACGAGCCGATGACGGCTCTTAATGCTAGTAGAATAGGTCATTAAGGTAGTAATTACATTAGATGGCTACATAACAGTCAGAAGAACATTCTTAAACTAAATCTGACATTGCTTTTCTCGGACTGTTATAACTTTGACAGATCTTGCCACAACTATAATTCACCAATGCAACAGTTACAAATCTAGGCAAGTCATTATGCCAATTGTTATTTTCCTGCAACCTTGACAGGCCATTTTGGGCCATGCAATAATATTTTGACTGTGCCTAATCTAGATTGAGCCTATTTTTAAATTGTTTATGACTTGTCCATGTTTCAGGGCTGGTTTTTCTTCAAATTGAAGCATCTGGAGATTGTAAAAGTGTGGCAAGGAGAGAAAAGAATGGATTCATTGAATATCTTCCTCCTTAACTTCAACCAAAAGAGAATTATCCTACTGCTAGGACTGTGACCCCTAAACAAAGTTATTGGAGTAGAGATTTCTGAGTTCGTATACTTTTGATTTAGTATTGAGGCTTGTAGTTGGGCCATGTCCTTGCAATATTTTGATTAGGTAAATCAGGTTAGGGTTCGAACCCTTACATAATAGCCTAACAGGCGAAAGAGACGGATCTTACAAAAGCAAGGAGACAACCAAACCATCAATAAGAAAAGAAAAGAGAATCTCACGAGGGGTGAGAAAAGCATAAAAGTGCTCTCATCCAATGAATCAAATTTCTGGCTCCTTGCTTCAATGGTAACCCATAGCACCCTATAGGATGCTCATGGCTGCGATTTCTCTTCGCCTTTGGGGCAAGCTCCTCATTTTTTCTGACCTGGATGTGTTTGGGCTGTTGTTATGCACGAGTTTTACCCAAGGTTGACTTGCCTCCCACTTTTAGCGTCATGAGTGTTGGTTGCACCCCATAGTGACTGCTACTATTGTTGGCTCAATCTGTTGGTTCTAGTTCTACTCACCCTTCAAGGGAGAAAAATTATCTAATTCCTTATGTCAAATCATTCTCGATTATGGCCAGAATGTGGAAAATGAGGACTTCTACCAATGTAGAGGTTTGGAGTGCATATTATATAACTTTTGTCCTTTTCTTCTCAACCTTCACAATTGGGTTTTGGATTCTTGGGGGCCTCTTGTGGTAGGTAAGATTGAGCTCTTTCCCTATGCTAAATGTTTTCCTCTATTGAGGACATAAACTTGGTGTTGGATAAGTTGTGGGCTTGGGCAGAGTACTCTCTCTCGATTAAAATTTGGTCAACTTCTTTTAACCCTTTTAATAACCTACTAAATGTGTGTCCAATGTGGGTTAGACTTCTAATCTCCCCCTCCAAGTTTGAGAGGTTTCTTGTTACAAGGCCACAGTCTTGAACATTGATGATTCCAATTTCTACATGACAACTCTAAGTTTTTGCTTGCATTTTGGTGGAAATTGACATCTCAAAGCCTCTTCATGAGGATGTGGTTTTGATGGTTCGGGATTGGCATTGGACTCAATCTATTGATTGTGACGGTCTTCATTTCAAATATCATCTATGCTTCTCCATACTTGCCTTCAAGTTGTTTTCTTTAATGTTATAAGGGCACTACTACTTGGTTGAAGAATGCTAATGTCAATAACCACTTGACTATTTATGCTTCTAATTCTTTGTTGGGTGACTCCTCTCAAGATGATGACGAGTCCTTAGCTTTTGGTGCGGCTTTGATGTACCTTGTGAACCCTATTGTGGAGCCTTATACCCCAATGTCACAACCTCATTTGGTTTTAGCTTGGGGTCAACTCTACATTACTCATACCATGGTAGAAGGTTGCCTTTTGCCTTGTTCTATTGCTCCCTCTTCTCGCACTGGTAGGCTCTCCACCCTTGCTCAAACAATTTGAAAGATAATATAACTTGGACAATTGAAGGTCTCCCTAATTCATTTTTCTAAACTCATGCTTGTGTTGGTCTCCCTAATTCATTTTTCTAAACTCATGCTTGTGTGTTTTGTGAGAGGCTAATTTGTTCTAGGCCTAAGATTGTCTAAGTGGGACCTTGAGAGTTCTAGCACTTTCTTTCGTTTATAGGCGTGTTTTGTAGCTTGGTTGCAATTGTACCTTTTTGTCTAGGTTGTATTGTTTCTAACTAGCTTAGGCCTAGTTTGTCTAGCCTTTTGACAACCTTTGTAGAAGGTCAAGATCCTTATTTCTCACTTAATCTAAGAAAAAACTCATTTCATGTCATTTTCGTAATACTGTTGTTCTTTCTTTTTTAAATACCTTTTTTTCTAAAGATATAAGCTATTGTTAGTTGTCTCTTGATGCTATGATTGTTACAAAAATTAAAGAAATATAATGCAATGAATTTTGTCCTATTTGTTTTAAATATTTTGAGAGAATGTGCACTTTGCTTTTCAACTACAGTTTGAAATGCTTGAAGCATTCAAATTTATACAAGAACATAGATTTATGTGTGGTAAGTCAATAAAAATAAATGAATATTCTTACCTAATGATCGTTCCTATGTACAAGCAAACATATCAACATGCATAAGCTTAAGAGAGTTTTTTTCCATCCATGATTTATTCATTAAAAAACTATTCAAGTGTTGTTTGTCAAGTGCACACTTTGAACAAACTTATTTTGCTTGAAATGTTAGAAGTCCTCTCACCATATTTTTCATGTGAAGCAACCTCAAGCCCTAAAAATTTAGATGTCTATAATGTTGGTGCCATAAGCATGAACCATATTTAGTTTGTTTCAGGGCATCACTTTAATGAAAAGCAATGTGAGGAAATAACCCATTCTCTATCATTTATCATTGAAGCTTTTACTAAAAGTTAATAATTAATTAATTAATGAAATATTTTGTAACAATTATCTTCAAATTCAACTTGATAATTTTTTGTTGTAATCACCTAATACTTAAAAAAAAAATATGTTATAATCTTTGACACCAACAAAGTATCATGAACATAAATAGTTTCTTCCTACTTGATCTTTACATTATCTTTTTTTTATTACATATATGTATTTTGAATTTTGAAAACCTATTTGTAAACACTAACACCCCAACCACTAATCTAGATCTACAAACTAATTCAACAAACAACCAATAGAGGTCTTCTTCACGAAATACAAAACATAAAACAAACAAAGCTACATCATTTGACTCTATTGTTCTCCTATCTTTCAAAATCTTGTAAATATGGTGTTTGCTCTCAACTATTTAGCACATGCACAAGATGGCATAAAAGAAATGGAGTGTGGCTGATTGATGTTGATGCAAGATAATGATGTAAGATGATGAAATGATAGCAAGCAAGCAAACAAGGGTTCAACAAATCTCATTATTAAGCCAAATGAGAAGAGAAAATGTTCTTTTTATAGAAGTCCTCTAGAGAATCAAAGATTCAGATTAGGAGGTTAAAAGATGAATGGCTAAGATAAGAGGGTAGGCCATAATGAATAAGATTAAGAAGTTGATTTGAAATTAAGGGATGCCATTAAGTGGTAGGTAAAGATATTGATTTTTAGTAACACATTTTTGAATTCAATGAACATAGACATGTTGGGAAATGTGAATGAAAAAAGGCGAATTCAAAGATGAGTGACATTTGTCACATGCTTATGAATTTAGATTACGATCCATGTAAATGAAAAAAGGAAGGCTAAGATTAGAAAGAAAAATATAATTAATTAATTAAATTAAAAATATTCATTTAATTAATAGTAGAAATGAGGTAGAAATTAGATAATTAAATAAATAAAATATGTGTTTAATTATGAGAGAGAAGACTAATGAACTAAATAAATAAACAAAAATATTTATTTAAATAATAAAAAAAGAAGTTAAAATAAATAATATTTATTTAATTAACTAAAGATAATTTTAAGTATCTACACATTAACTTTTGAATCATCATCGAACTTTACTTGTTGATTTAGTCCACTTTAAACTTATTCAACTAATTTGATGAAAAAATCAAATTTACTTATCATATAATTTGAACAACCACTATCTTAGAAACAAACATCCTTACCATGTTTTTGGGTCAAAGTTACATGTAAAAAATATGGAGTGTTTTGCATCTTTAAAAGTCTCTTCAATATAGTTAGCTATTAATTGTCCATTTCAAATGTCTTCTTGCTACATATACTTATAGGTCTATATCAATCACAACACTCATATTGGATACTTGTGCAATCCACAAATATTCTTCTTCCTCTTCTTTTCCACTATCACATCCTCTATCGGTAGGAGGCTCCTCAGATTTATTTTATTGGTAGGAGGCTCCTCAGATTTATTTTATTGACAAAGAGTAGTAGATTTTTCTTCAATTATTATAATAGATTGGAAAGTTTCCACTAGTGCATACTCTTCATGAGATATGTGAAATAAATATTTACCTTTTTCATTGGTTTTGACCATAGAATCAAATTTTGGTTTAAAAAAAATCTGTAAATCTTTTCTACAATTTTATTTTTGTTTTAACTTACTTAAGTGCTAAGTCAGTTCACAATGCCTTGCAATAAAATTGTGTTAACGGTCTTAACTTGTTTCACTATAAGATTTTCAAAATTACATATTGCATGTATTAAACCATGAAGAAATAAAATAATTGTGAACGTAGCCTTCACTTTAACCACAAAATTAGAAAATCTTATAATTTTGAGGTAAGACTCAAGAGGCAATAAAAAGGATCTTTAACAATTTCTGAAAGAATCCACATAAGAATAACAGAGAGAGCAATACCTTGTTTACTTGAAAATATATGTCCAGGAGGAAAGATTTCGAAACGTTCACAATCATCATGCAAGGCTTTCATTTCTGAGGCAAACCAGATGGATCCTGCGATGAAGCAGAACAGTAGAATTTAAGCTCAATAGATTGTGTTTTTTATAACAAATTAGTGAAATATGCTGAAATATCTATTTCTACGTCATAAATATTATAATGCTAAGAAAATCTCTGTGAGTTATTACAAAGATTGAGGATGCTGTTATAATCTCCCTTGCATACGTACCATCGAGACCCCAGCCGATATATAGCGGTGTGATGCCAATTGCATCTCTGGCAGCAATGAAACTATTATCTCCACTGTTGAAAACAACAAAAGAAACACTCCATCCAACTGCTGAACCAAATCCGCTCCACTCTCCTCATACTGTAAACGACCATCATTAGAAATATCAAAATTTTTATGCTATAGTTGGCATGGCATGTTTCATTAGAACAAGATACAAGCTTCTGGTTTAAATTATGTACGTTTTCTTTCAATGTTTCGAATCATATTAGTGGTCCATGGTCCGTCATTAGGAACTCTTTTTGATGATGGACCAACTTAGTGTGATCCAAAACATCTAAACTATGTATGCTTTTTTTTTTAAGTTTCAGACTACTGATTTCATCAGGAACTCTTCCTAATGATGGACCACTGAGTGTGAGCCGAAATATTTAAATAGTTAAACTTTATGCTTTTTTTTCGAAGTTTAAGATCACTCTCAGTGATTCCTGATGATGGACAACTGAGTGTCATGGGAAACTTCGAAAAAAAACATATACAGTTTAGACCAGAAGCTTGTATCTTAATCTCGATACTGTCAAGTCAAATTATTACAGCTAAGAAGAATACTTACAAGATGTGCAATGACTTCACAGTCACTCCCACTTCGAAATACATGTGATCTAAGTCTGTCTCGCAGTTCCTCATGGTTGTATATCTCCCCATTAGCCTGCAATGCCTTGTAAATATTGTCTTGCATCATCAAAACCGAAAGACCACATCTAGACCCAGTTAAACTTTGTGTTCAAACTTCAATCTCAAGTGACCGAATCAAGAGTATGTAGTCTACAACAATCTCAGAAGTATGTTGTAGATTCTACAACAATGTCAAACAAAACTGAATATTTTTTTAGAGCTGATATAGAGCATTCTAAACTTTGACTTGTTTAGATAACTCATCTGAAATCAGTTTGTTAAAATCAAAAGATTGAATCTAAACCCAGTTAAATGAAAACTGAGTTCTTTTAGAGCTAATTTTGGTTTAAACAGAACACTCTAGATTTAGACTTGTTTAGAAGACGAGCATCTGAAATCAAATCACTAAAACCAAAAGACTGAATCTAAAACCAGTTAAATTTTGGGATTTTGGGTTCAATCTCAAGTAGCTGAGGCAAGACTGTGGCCCACAGCGATGGTACACAACTGAATTAGAGCTGAACACTCTAAACTTTGACTTCTTTAGATGGCCATCTGAAATCCTACTATAAACACTCTAAACTTTGACTTGTTTAGATTGGCTAATATGAACAACGATGACATACGAAACTGAATTCTTTTAGAACTGATTTTGACTTAAAATCAAACACTCCAAACACTCTAAACTTTGACTTGTTTGACTTGTTTAAACTTTGACTTGTTTGACTTAGATGACTTATCTGATATCTTAATAGATGGTGGTCTGACTGTAAAAGTTGTTGCCTTGCTTATATTGTGTCTATGCAGTCACGAATTTGCACCTTAGTAAACAAAATATGTTGTTAACACAATATGTTAACGACATATCGTTAACATATTGTGTTAACAACATATTTTGTGTTTACTAAGGTGCAAATTCGTGGCGACATAGACATATGCACAGCCTTATATATGATACTAAAAAATAGCCCTACAACATACTAACACGCATGTTGTTAACATATTGTATTAACAACATATTTTGTTTACTAAAGTGCAAATTCGTGGCTGCATAGACACAGCCCTTATATGATACTAGAAAATAGCCTACCCCCCTATTACAGAAGAGAAGCTAGTGTGTGATGAACCACCCAAACATGCTGCCCTGCCGCATTAAAATACGACCTAAAACTAAATTAAATTTCAATAAAACTCAACCCAGAAATAAAGGAAACTCAATTCCAATAAAACTCAACCCACAAATCCACTTATCCAAGGCTGGCTAACCTAAGAAATCATGTAAAACAAAACTGAAAGCCTTAAAATCCCAGCTCTCCTTAATGATACATCAGTTAAGAAAGGCCCAAAGTTTTCCAGGCAGATATAGCAAAAGAGAGAAGTACTTACAGCAACAACTATGATTTCATCCTCGCCATACAATGGCTGGTGCCCTGATGAAGGATCCACAATAGCCAGCCTCTGATGTGTAATAAAGCAGTTGCCATTTTGATATATTCCACTCCAATCTGGACCTCTGTGCTTCAAACTGATATAATAAAACAAGCAATTACAGCCAATATCCTTTCAACACCTTGGATTAATACCACCCAAAAGAAAATAATGAAAAAATTCAAGGGCTTGTACCGTCTGGAAAGCTCAAGCAGTCTAGTCCTTTTAGCCTGAGATACATCTTGGCACCCTAACACTGCAAGAATTCCGCACATTTTTCTAATAAAATTCTCAGAAAATATAATGGAGGATAAATTGGATGAGTTTTATTGATATAGAAGTGATTTGATCAGAATGAAAGGAATTACATGTATACGTGCATGCAGATGGTTGATACAGCGCTACAATATTCCTGAGATTTGACAGACAACAGCTCAAACTCTACTACATACATGTCAATATGACAAATGCACACAATTTATACTAGGTGCAATGGGTGAGCCCACAGCCGAATCTCTATATATTGACTATTTAAAATTTTGGCAATTTTTATATAGAGATTATAACTTGGCTATTTTGATTTTTAGAGTTCATAGTTTAAATAGTTCAACAAATGTTTTTGGATATTATGTGTTATAATTATTTTTAAAAAAATAGAAATAATTAATAATTATAAAGTAATAGGTGGTAAATTGTATTTTATAAATTTAAATTTGATTAATATTTATGTGTCAAATTAATATTGTGTGTAAAATATAATATTTAGTAATTAAATATGATATTTTTATATAAAATATTTAATTTATTATCTTATATATTATATTTTCTTTCAAAATTAAATAATATTATAATATTTAAATTAGGTTATTAAAAATTAGAAAGCTTTTGACTAGAGCAAATAATTAATAGGAAACAAGGGTCTCAATCCTATACTAGAGACTTCTCTTTTGTAACACACAAAAGAGAAAGAGGAGAATAAGAACCTTCTCACCTCATATGAACAACAGTCCAAGCAATAATATCATCCGAGACCACATTACTATGAGAAACAAGAGATGAATCCTTCATTGGGCAATCAACATCTCAAGGGGGGATGAAAAGATGTCCAATCAAAAGACAAGTGTCAACTATAGGAGAAGACTAGATCAAAGAGAAAGTAGTTGGAACAACAGGAGTTGAACACATAGTAGGAGGATATATTGTAATGACATTTCACCACGAAGTGGGAGGACCCACAATAGGAGCATCAGAACATGACAAGTCCACGATAGTAGCAAGGCACTCATCATCCATGGAGCTATCCTCTAAAAAAGGCAGGGACCTCAACAGTTAAGTGATCTTCATTAGCATTCTTCTATAGTCAAGTGATCTTCATTAGCATTCTTCCACCAAGTGGTAGTTCATTTTAATTGTGAAAGAGAGAAATCCAAAGCCAAGTGACCAATAGTAAAGCAACAACAAAATTTGAAGGGGAAACCCTCGTAATCCACTGACTGCATCCAAGGCCTATCCCCAACCATCAGAACCATCTCTCATAAAGGGGTTTGGAGATGTTAATGTCAACCAAGATGCAACTGAAGGTGGATTGTCCCATGTGAGAAGTGGAAGCATCAACCTTTAAGAAGTGACCAATTGAGTTGATGATGACCTCATAACAAGAATCCTACTAGAATTTGAGGGGGAGATTTAAAAGTCTAACCCAAACCAAGCACACAAATAATGGTTTAGTAAGGGGGTTAAAAGAAAGAGACCAATGTTTGACATAGAGAGAATGCTCTCCCCAAATCTAGAGTTGATTCAACACCAAATTTCTATCCTCATATGAGGCAAAAGAAGCAATGAAAAAGCCTAGTACCTAAGAAAATCTTAATCTTACTACCAATAATAGACTTACAAATAGCCATAAACTAGCTCAAGAAGAGAAGGCCATAGGTATAAGAAATGATAAACCTATCATCTTTGCTAGTAAAACTCCTCATTGTTAGCAACATCCTCCTAATAAATAATCACTAGCAAGGGATTTGCATAGGAGAGAGGACTATTAACACACAAAGGACAAGCACAACCATATCTAACACCATGGGCATAGTTACAAGTCCCCTCCATAGAACAAAAACACAAGAGAAGCCACAACACCAGGAATAGAGTCCACATACAACATAGGACCAGAGCAAGCCATAACTCCAGACCCAATGACAACATCGTAAAAGAAAGCAATAGTAGTATTGCCAAGAATAGGGCCAACAACTAGACTCGGAGGAAGAAGAGACCTAGTAATTGTAGAAAGAACCACAAGAGAGGGCTACAGGAGCAACACACATCATAGCAGGGGCAGACACAATGGGCAAGAGCACACACAGGGGCTGCATTAAAAAAAATTAAACCTAGTAATTTGTATGCATTATTTGTTGATCTATGCATTATTTGTTGATCTAAGAACCAATATACCAATGAAAGCTACAAAAGATTCCCCATTCATTTGTTGGATAATTTTTTTGTATCCCCATGCAAAAATAATGAGGTGCCACAATATTTCTTAAACTCTATTACGATTTAATCGTCAATGAGATTTTAAACTATTTTGGTAGGTGGTGGGGGACGAAAGGGGCGGTGTCACCGAGGGTTGAAGTGCAGTTCGGACAACACCGAATCCTGTTCAACGATTTCCCTTCTTCGCATGCCTCCTTCACTTCTCCAACCATCTCCTCAGAAAGATGCAAGTCCCCTCCTTGTGCGGCTGCTCCACCACGAGCAGCGCCAGAATGGTATTGGAACTATCATTTTTTCAATATAATCATCCATTAGGAATGCAAACTCAATAAGGCATAGGGCATAGGGCATAACCTGTTGTAACAAATATGTAATAATATCTATCAATAAAGCAATGATATTTTGACATTCTTTATGGATCCTCATAGAATAGCACACCATAAGATCATGTTTTCAGTAAATGGTTGGTGCATCATTTAGAGAAAAAATCCTAAATAGTCCTTGAAGGTCGCAAGAGTGATGTGGTTTTTAACACCTACATACTTGAGAGAAAATAAGTAGGGATCATCCAATGACGCATGAGGGTATTGACACATTTCATGGGGTATTTCATGGGTTGTTTAGGAGTTGTCTGAATTATAGGCTCAAGTGAAGATAAGAGGACTAATTCATTTTCATTGATAATAATTACAAATATGGAAGCCATTGGATCAAAATCATTAATGACCACCATTTGTCAAATTTACATTATACAATCAAAGAACTTATAAAAGATAAAATGTCACTATAGGGGCATACCATCTTCCAACATGAGGTCATACAACATTTTATAAATAGGATAAATATTGAAAGGATCTAATTTATTCTTATAATTAAGCTCAAGAAGAAGTTCTTCAAACCTAAACATGAATTGGGCTTTGTCTCTTACCAAATTTGATTGGTTCTCTAAAACATTATTTTAGGTATTAATAATTAATATCTTACCTTAGTACTAAATTAGGAAACAATATGAAGGATCTAAGTCAATTCTTTGACTTTGAGACATTGCATTACATTGGAATCTTAGGATACTAGTGATAAGGATTCTCTAAACATATATACACAACTAGCATTAGAAATCGTAATAAAATAATTTTGTAAAAATTGTTAATCCCTTCAAGGAATGATACAATTCTAATCAAATTCTAAGTATTGTACACAAAGCGAGATGCTCATTATCCATTCATGAATGAATATCAAAATACTAGGAATTGCTTTGAAGGTAAAATATAACTTAATCACATATGAGCACGTTAAATCCAAACTTCACTTAAGGTCCATATAATCTACCTACTAAACTTAATATTGTTAGCTTGCAACCCAAATACTATCAAAATTTATATAAGAACATAAAGACCATGCATTTTAAAATTATTTATCAAATGATCATGCGACAATCTCTAGGACCTATTAGTATTAGTTTCAATTCTTACTACCCTATGTGCCTATGAAAATCAAGAGTAAGGTCAATTTCTAGTAGTTTACTATCAATAATGCATATAGTGTATAAGTTGTAACCAACCTTCAATTAAATAATTTATATAAGGGATCTTAGATTTCACTAAAATTTGGCTACCTTAAAATCGAGGTTGCCAAAATAATATAGGGATAGTCCAATTATATAGTCTATTATTTCACTTGGCCACCCTTGCAACAAAGCATTTAGTTTCATGGGGTGATGAGAAGGTGCATAGATTTGACCAACCATTCTATTCTAGATAAAATTCTTATCAACTATTGAATTGGTTGTATGCCTTATTTATTTCACATATTATAGAGAGTCGGAGATTAGAAATATTATGTACTAAACATACTTGTCAAATTCCTTCTACAAGACATGATCTATTGAATTAACTAGACTTATATTTACATATATTGAGAACCGCAACAACTCTAATGGGGACACACATAACTTGATAGTTGAAACACCTAAACATGTCAATAACCATCACTCTCCACTCATATAATAACCATCATTCGGTATCTATAATTCTAATAATATATCAATATTAACCAAAGGAGAGACTGTTATGTCTTGTTTCCATGAATGAGTGGCTTTACAATATAATGAGGCCTCATGATTAACTATTTCAAAGTTACTTTGTACCATGCGAGACCTAGGGTACTAACAAAGCTACACCCTTTTTATAGTCAAATGTACTTTAGTACAAGATAATAAGTACCAAAACTTATGGGAATTGATCTACTAGAATAACAAATACAACATTAATGATTACAACTATTGAATTTGACAATAAAACTTTTTGTATTATGGGATACTACCCAATAACATACCTGAATAGAGCTCTCACTAGATCCTTTATTATCTTTCTTCCATATTTAAATCTTCTTGGTGATCAAAACCCTTCTTACAAATGTTGTCAAATTAATAGCCTTTGGTGACCAACCTATATCTAGTACTTATAAAATTAGTTCCTCAATTCTCTATTATAGATTTTATCTTCAAGTTGGGTGGTTCATCAACTCATTTTAATTTGATCCATGATCTCATCACGATCTTAAATCATTTCATTCTCTCAAGGTTTATACCCATAGATTTTTTTTAACCAATTTACTTATCCACTAATCATGTAACTTTAAGAATAAATTTGATCTCTTTTCCATATTATCTAGAACTCTATCAAATCTAGTCATATTTACTCTGGGTGCACTATTTTCAAATTATACTTTGTTGTTTACATATTGTAGTTGAGTTTCTCATGCTATCCCCAACTCATGAAACATGCCCTCCTTGTCAACACCTATTTTATCTTCTTATCCTTTATTTTTCTATCCATGCACTATTAAGTAGTCACTAATTATTATTAGTTTGAAATTATACACCCCCCTTTTACTTGGTTGATTAAGGATCCTTATCACTAACTACTTCTACTCAAAATATATTATTGAATATCATAATTATAGGTAATAATTCACAAGGCTATAATTTCTAGATAATTTAAACATTTACTTGAAATATAATCTAAATTCATTGGTTTGAGCTCTTAAATTAAATTGTGATTCTTTCTAATCATTGTTTAGTAGTATTATGACGAGTGTATCTTATCTTGCACATGAGTTAGTCTAAAAATGTATACTCAAACTTATACTAAGAAATTTTAGAATCAAAATCATGCCTACTCTAAACTAGTTATGCCATAAAATATTGTTATAAAACATGATTCAATTAACACAATAGTTGAAATTAATCTATTCAAGTCTAAGCATAACAATATAATTTATAAAGTTTCCAACAATTCAAGTTTGTGTTTTCTATAGTTCTTTGTTGTGGGTTTAACCATAACAATTTACGTTTATTGTTGGTATACTTAATATTGTCTATGTTATTCATACAACATATTTTGATATATATTGGACCCCAAAAAATATCCTTCCATCTAGAAAAAGCTAAAAAAAAACACCTCCGAATTAGGGGAAACTATAAAAACATTGAAAGGAATATAGAAATGAATGTAGAGTACAAAAGTTTCAAATCTCAACCAATTAATTATTAGATGTATTATCATCTAATATATTTTTCTTATCTTTACTTGTGGTTTATGGGTGATACAACAATAGTGGGTTACACTTTTTTGCCTAAACGGACATCAAAGTCTACATTTTGAGAAAAACTTTCACATTCGGATGCATATTGTCGTTAAACTGTTTGAAATCGGAAGATGAAGTAAACTAGAGTCTTTTAGGATTTTCTGTCTAGATTCTAAATTTTTATTTTTTTATTTTTTTTTGAATTGATTTTAATGGTTTTTTTTCTCCCACTAAAACTACTATGTTGCTGAAAATGTCATTTTCAAAAAGGTACAATGACTTCGTACAGCATAACTTTTTTTCTAAAATAGATATCAATAGGCTTCTTTCAAATTTGGTTTTGTAACATCCATACAAAGGGCATGCAATTGGTTTGATGACATTACCATGATTATTGCATATTTTATGAACGTTTGAAGTAGAGTCAACCGTAATTTTGACATACCTTGACTGTGTAGCTGATAACTTGTTGTGTATTTATAGAAATTCAATTTTTTTTTGATAGAAAAAAGACTCGAAGCCGGAGGGCACTATTATTTTTCTATTATTTTTCTATTTTCTAAAATTTTTCATTGAACGTCAAACCTGGAAGTTTATATTCAATAAAAAAACCTACATCTGATGCACGTCAAAATACATAGGCCTAATTAATTCAAAATTTGTCATATCTATATTCGTTAGAAAGCTCGTTTAGAGTACTTGTGCGATGCAAAAGGAGGTGTCCCTATTCTTCCATTTGAGCCCCGCGCTTGAGCCCCGAAGCCATGAAAACTGCATATTGTTGTTAGCCTTTGCATATGGCCTCAATTTTGGGGGTTTCGATAGAAACTACTTTTGATAGAAAGTAGTTTTGATCGAAACTATTTAGTTTCGATCGAAACTACTTTCTATCGAAAGTAGTTTCTTAGTTTAACATGAATATGGGTAAAAACCATAGCAACATTTTGACTAGTTAGTTTCGATCGAAACTAAGCAAAAAAGGTAGTTTCGATCGAAACTAAGAATGTTTTGATTGAAACAATCAGGTACTTTCTATCGAAAGTACTTGACTAAATCCTCCCCCTCACAGATTTCTTGAGGAATTCCTTCCTCCGAAAAAGTGTAACCCACTATTGTGGGATCATCCTTATAACCACATTTAAAGTTTTGAATTTCAACAAGATATGATGTCATTGAATGTGCTAGATATATGTAGAAGAGGAGAAAAACCCTTTATTCTATTGTACTTATGTAGTTAGATTTACTTGTGCTTTTTTAATTTTTCTTTGGAACCATGATATGGAAGTAGCACCTTTCTAAGAGGTGGCAATGAGATTGTTGAAAGTTGTTTTCTCATTCTTCATTAGCTAGCATGAGGAGGAAACCATCCTTTCTTTCATACATATCAAAGTATAAAATAATGTTTTCCTTTCTTTACTGGTGGAGGAGTTATAAGTTGGTTTATGCATGATAGAGGAGCATTAAGAAGCAATGTAGAGTGATTCCATTTCTCCTTATTTTCTCTTTTGAATTTTTCTCTATTCTTTTGTTTCACATGGATTTGTATAATTAATGAATAATATCCATTTCACAAGCAAATTTTACTTGATGTTCCTTACCTTTGCAAACATAATAAATGCCCTTATGAGTGATGACATAATTTTCAAGTTTGAAGTAGTTGACTTGAAAATAGTTATATAGGTAGCTTTCACCACTTTCACAATTTTCTCTTGACAAACATATTTTAGGCATTGATGTATCATAGACAATATCACGTTTAGTTATTGCAACTAAGCTCTTCCAATTAAAATACAAAACCTAGCCAATGAAGGAATGATATGGAAAATCCATCCACCTCCTTAAGCTCCATATCAAGAGGAGAGATAATACTCCACATAATGTCCACAAGAATGCTATTGGTTATGTTTAGAGCAATTGTATATATGCATTTTTGTATAATTTTCCAATTCTAAATCTTTAGTTATATCAAACAAGATTATATGCATAAGTCATACTAATTCGCTAGATTGATGTGAATACCTTCACATTGTTGACCATGAAGAAAACCATGACCATAGAGTGGACCATAATAATCATAGTTTGGGACCTTAAAAATAAAATAATTGAAGGTACATAAGGAGGTAAAAATTTATGAGTAGTAGCCATAAAAGTTTTTGTAAATGTGTGGAAAGAGGAGGAAACATGCTTTGTATTGATAGGATCTTTATTCCTATGCATATATACAATAGAACTAACAGGATGCTTGAATACCTATTAGTGTTCAATATTAATATATATTGTGTATGCAATGAAAAAATATTAGCATAAATTTCCAATTTTGTTTTAATGGAGCTTGACCAAACAATTCCCCCCATCATTCACACTATCAACATGAATCACATTATTATCAATGAGATCTACAATTTTATCCTTGAATACCACACAAATATATGTATGATGTCTATTACCTCTATGAAACTTGTAGAAGGATTATTATTTTGGTTATCTTAGATAATCCTATAGAGAAATCTGATAGATTGATGAAATTAAGGTTGACCAAATTGTTTACATTATATTGAAATAGTTGAAGTTCAAGATTTTTAGATGAACACACAAAATATACCATATAAATATTGGAATCTAATACCATGGTCATTAGTAGACTCTTTGTGTCTCTAGCAACATTTAATTAAGTTTTTAAGCTCATATTCATGCATAAGCGTAAGAAAGGGGCAGAAAGGGGTAACTACCTTGTCAAAATAATGGATAGAAATAGGAGCTAAGGATTAGAAGTATTCAG
Organism: Thuja plicata; assembly: GCA_018584345.1. Lineage (NCBI taxonomy): Eukaryota > Viridiplantae > Streptophyta > Pinopsida > Cupressales > Cupressaceae > Thuja > Thuja plicata. Next base: position 845,975 of record MU223622.1, read on the forward strand.
GGGAATGGTCCTTAGTGTTCATAAAAATAATTTAGGTAAGAATATATATCCATCTGGAATCTCTAGACATGTATAATTGAAAGCTCATAGGTGAACATTGTGGCCACCTTTTCCATAATATAACTCAAATGTAGCTACAAAAATTCAATGAGAAATAAGTGTGTAACAACCTCGAATATGATGTAAAGGATTACATGTAATAAAGTCAAAGCTACAAGAATAGTATATTACTTTCTTCTTAAGTCAATCAAACTACTTCACTGTTGTATTGAAAGGTTAGAAATGTAGGTAGTAGTGGTATGAGAAGAATTGATAGAATGAAGGATTTCTAAAGAGTGAGAGGTAAGAGGGGATAGATTGTTCACCTAGTGGAAGAGAAAATCTCACTATAAATGTAGAGTTGTCATAAGATTCATAAGGAAGAATAGTACAAAGAATAGTGGCAAAACTCATATGAATATGAGTTAACACTATCCAACCTTAAACTATGAACTCTAACTTGAACATGTAGGCTCTCTCAGTTTAATAACATCATAAGTCACATACACAATGCATATCCACAAAATAATTATTTCACTAATTTCAAACTTTACAATTACCTTTTCTAAACCTTCCACAACTCCCTTTAACTTTGATATTCTTAACTAATTTGTATGGTAAATTATAACTTCAATTACCTATCGTGTGTGTGTGTGTGTCTATATATATATATATATATATATATATATATATATATAACTTCGCGTGCATAATTGAGGTAGCAAACGATATCATTTTTTGACAATTTTTTTTATCTATTTTCATATGGACTTGATAAGGTTTCAGCTTATGGCCAATTTAATGATGCTCTCTATAGGAGGCATTATGCACGCAAGGGTCAAAAAGTGGTAAAAAAAAGTGTCGACCGATACAAGATCCCCATTGCACCAATAACCACTCACTCAAATCACCACAAATCACTAGTACTTGTGGACAAATGTCCCAACAGTGGTTCATAAATGGGCCAATCATGAATCAAAAAAAGCTAAAAAATGGTCAACTATTGGTATATAAATGATCCACTACAAGTGATTTTGTTGTATGACAATGAGTGAGCGGTTATTGGAGCCCAAGCCACTACTGGTCCCTTTCCCCTAACTTTGAACTTGAAACTAAGGCGAATGTTATTTTAACAAGAACATAAATGGATGTTGGCAACAACAATGTGCCCACATTTTCCATATAAGTTGCCAAAGTACCTTATTATGTGCCCTTAAGGGTAGCCATCTTTGATCCCCTTTTTGTGAAGAAGAGTATTGAGAGGTAGACCTTATACCTTGTCAATTTAAGTATAACAATATTCTTTCATAGGGTGATAATGAAGAGACTCCTATGCATCGATGATCACAACACCTTTTCCATTCTTGTGGATCCATCTAGGATTATGGGTTTGAAGATGCTTAGGATACAAAAATTGAATAGAATACTCCATAGCATTAGGAGTATGCTACTAGGGGCAGGGTTATGATGCATCTATTTTAGATAATATCTTGTTAAGGTTAAGTTGATAATATGAGGCTTGGTATTGATTGTCGGGTAATTTTTTATAAGGTTATATAATTAATAATATTTCTTTTTGAAATTTAAAATTAACTATATTTTTCTATTATAAATAAAAATAATTTAAAATAATATGTAATATAAAATTCTAGGGTTAAAGCATTTGTCCTACATATATCAACTGTCTAGCTCTTGACATGTAGCCATGTCAAGTCCACATTTATGTAATTATAAAAAAATAGTTAGTATAATGCATCTAAATATTGTTATAATATATCAATCGTAATGTCAAAATTCATGTTTGATAATGAACAAGTGGAATTTTGGAGCTTCAATTTTAGGATCCATTGGTGGTGGTGGTCATATGTCAACTTTCATTGAAGTAAGTTTTACCATTTTAATCATTATGTATGTAAATAATGTTATATCATTTTGGTCAAACAATTTTGTTCTATTCTCAATTGATGACATCATTTAGACTCATAATATTTATCTTAGATGTGAAATGCTCAGGAGAGGATATTGAAGTAGTAATAAGAGCACTTATAGATGTGAAATTCGCTTACGTTTTTGTCTTACAGATCTTAGGAGACTCTCATACTAATTTATCTATGAGGATTCATTGTGTTTGGGCGTTGAAAACACACCTCCACTAGCATTCACTCATATACCCCAACATGTTGGTGTCATTGGTTCGGACTCATGAGGTGTAGAATTCAAATTTCACTCTTAGCATCTTGTCACTAGACAAAATTGAAGCATTTTACAACATTGTGTTCCTCCTTATCACATGAAAACCAATTCAAGTTAACAAAAAATAGGTTAGGTATTTGTATTTGAAATTGACGTCAACTTGTACGTGTGAACACAACATTCTTAGGTGTCACGACCTAAGACAATAGCCAAGAAAAATAGGACACCTTTTGATCCTAGGGCTATTAAGAGACTCTCTCAAGCCAAAGTAGCTTGGAACTTGATGCTTGGCCACCCAAAAAACACCTCCACTAGGATCTAGGTCTACCCACCTCAACATTTTAGCACCATTGGTTTAGTCCCACGAGGTTTGGAATCAATTTTTTAGTTTATAATGTCATAAGTATGAAGAATTGACTATGAATGAGACTACGAGATCATTTCCACAAGAACCAAAATTATATTAGTAAGAAAAATTCTATATTATGTGAGGAATAACAATTCCTTCTTAGGACTCTAAAATTATAAATTCATAATATTCCATTATTTGAATTAAATGTGTGTTAGTACATTATTTGAATTAAATGTGTGTTAGTATGTAGTAATTCTAATATTGAATAAAATGTGTAAGACTATTATCCATAAAATTATCTATGTTAGAGAAAAATAGAAAACTTGATACTCGTATGACTCGTTTTTAATGTCTCTCAAGTTCATATCTTAATATTAAGCTTGTGGAGGTATGAAGATATCTTTATTACATGTAAATGTCTTTTGGACTCTTCAAAGGTTTTTGTTTAATGTCTTGAACTATTAATGTATGATTTGTTTAAGAACTAAAGGGAGTACCAATTGATAATAAGCGTGTGTAAGAGATTACAAAGTATATCTTAAAGTGAAGTAATGAAGTCTATAACCTCATCTCAAGTATATGTATATTTATTGATTATTTTGATAAACTCTAAAAAGATGATATTAGAGTTATTCGAGTTGACATTTGCCCTAAATGAAAGGCCTAGATGTGGTTAATGTTAGAACTATGAACTATCTAACTTAATATGTTGTGCTCTTAGCATTTGTGATATTGCTATCAAAATTCAACTGTGTAGTTTTTTGAGTCAAACTCAGTGACCCATGTTTCATGAGTAGTGGTTCACAAGAACTCATCTCTCATGAGAATGAATGAAACACTCGGCACTCATTGCATCTAGGTGGTGCTCATAGAGGTGAACCATCAGGACTTCCCAAGAGGTCACCCATCCCACTACTACTTTGGCTCAAGCGCGCTTAACTACGAAGTTTCCTCCATGGTTAAGCCCACTTTGCTTACAACCCCATTTGCAAAACCTTTTGCAAGTGTTGTACATGCCTTAAGGCACAACACTTGTTGAGCTTAAGGGGCTTTCTAATGAATGGTTCATAAGGCACAACACTTGCTGAAGGTTTTACAAATGGGGTTGCAAACAAAATGGGCTTAGCCATGGAGGAAACTTTGTAGTTAAGTGCGCTTGAGCCAAAGTAGAATTGGGATGTGTGACCTCCCAGGAAGTCCCAATGCTTCACCTTTGTGAGCATCACCTAGATGCAATCAGTGCCAAGTGTTCCATCCATTCTCATGAGAGATGGGTTCTTGTGATCCACTACACATGAAACATGGGTCAATGAGTTTGACTAAAAAACTACATAATTGAATCCTAATATCAATATCACAATTTGACTTGCTGTGAAAAATATCTCCTACTTATCTTAGCATTTGTTAATGATTTGGTAACTATCATATTAATATATATGCTAAGAGTCTTATACAATGAACTACTATTAAAGAAAATTGTTATAGTTTTTGGCAACCTATCTAGAGTGTTAGACCTACCCAAAGGAAGCAAGTTAAATCTTGAGAAGGCTCACATTAATAAAGAAATAGAAATCTTATTTAATTAACTTACTTTAATCTCTATTGTCGAGTTCTTCAATAACCACATGATCATGACTAAATCCAACTGGATGATTATAATTGTACGAGTCAAAGCTAGGAGGACCCACCCCATGACAAGATATAAATCAAACAACAATCAATCTCAATGATTAGAATGTCTTGGTATTAAATTCATGTCTTAACACACACACGCACGTGCGCACACACAAACACTTGTTTGACTCCATAACGTACATCCTAAGAAGTACATAATATGTTCAAATCAAATTTAAAGATTAAGTACATAACCAAATCAAATAACTTAATAAATACATAACATAATCAATTCAATATTTTAGACTAAGAAGCACATCAAATACTAAAATAAAATATATTAAATATATAACGTACTTACAAACTATGTACAATATTTGTGTTATTCCGTCAATTCAATCAAATGAATTGTGCGGATCCACTTTACTATTTATGGTGTTGACTATTGTTTTATGGTCAATGTAAAAAAAAATCACAAGTTTTTATTCAACAATTTATCCTCTTGTTTAATAAACTGAATATTTGATGCCACAACAAAGTTAGAATAATAATAAAGAAATTATATGTTTATCAAAGTCCTCAAATAACTATACATCAAATTTCTTCAATGGGTACCTTCTAAATTGTATTCAAATAATAACCACTAATCCTATAAGATAATGTCTTCTCCATCTTTTTTCCCTACAACACAAAATTACATAATAATTTGTTCTTTCTTCTTATCTTCATCCATAATAATTGCATAAACATGGTTTTCATTGAATTGTGCATTTAATTAGCTTAATTCAATAAATGATACAAAAATATAACAAGAAGATAAAATATTAATTGATATTAAATAATAAATATATAGAATATCTAGTTGAGCTAGATCTAAAATATAGTCAAAGTCAATTGTTGATTCCATTTTCTTGAGTCGTAATGCTCTTAAAAGACAAATTCCCTAGGTGAGCTTAGAGTTACAAGCGTGCCTATCATCAACACACTCTTTTAAATTACACTCATTCTAAGTAAAATTTATGCATGAAGAACCAAAAAAAAAGGCATTACCCAACTCATATGTCCATTCATCATTTATCCTTTCCTTTGTTCCCTTTATGAAATGATCATTTTGTTCTTCAATTTTTTCACTGCTACCTAATCCTTCCGTTTCTCTCCCTATTCTAATTTAGCTACACTTACAAATTCACTTTAAACATTAATCCACTCAACCAACTTATACTTGATGTTTATCAAATCAACTTCAAAACACTCTTGGCAAGGTTACAATGACACAAAAAGTAACACTTCATCTGATCTTTTTTACTACACAACATTTCTAAGAGTGACGTAAAGAGATTTCCACAATCCATCATTCAAAGAGTAAAGATTTTTCTAGATTTGATTGTGTACAATATTTTTGCATCAACATTTAGAATCACACTTCATGATACTTAATTTCTAAGAGTACTAACACACCCAACAAAATAAATGTCACTATATTGAAGCAATTAAAAAATGACACAAATTATGTATTTTTTTGGACAAATAACATGAAATCATTGCTGTCACACTTTACAAGGTAGATTAGCCACAAAATAGGCATAGGTAAATCTCAACTCAATCAATCATTATCTACATTTGTTTGTACTTGTCCCATAATTAAAGCTTATGTGTCCATTGAAACTGCAAAGTGTATAGTACTAGGTGTAATTACGAATTCGCTATAAGGATGTGGTCTCATGGAGAGGCTTCAAGAACTGTTTTCATGGAACAAAGGGTCTCATAAAACAATCTCTCTCTCTGATCAAGGTAAATTCTTTTTCAAGTAATCACGAGCCTATACTTTTCAGTTTTCATGGGCACATTTATGGTGGGGCTGTGAATTTCCCCTACTACCTTAAAGAGATTTTCCTACCAAATTTTGATTCTAACCAATAAATTTGGGGATAAATTTTTAAGGGAAAAAATACTATTCAACCACTAGCTTTTTTTAAAAAAATCAGCTAAAGTATTTAACATCGATTATTTTGTTATAATAAAACCATCAATTTCTATAAATTCAGAGCTTACTCAATACAACAAAATTTATGGGACCAATTGTTTTAAATGCTTCTAAAGATTTTCAAAAATGCCTGCTAAAATTTTTCAAGAAGCTCTCCTTCCATACAACCACAACCTATAAAACCACCAATTTCTATGTGCTTACTCAATACAATAAAATTTATGGTACCAATTGTTTTAAAATGCTTCTAAAACTTTTCAAGAATGCCTGCTGAAATTTTTCAAGAAGCTCCCCTTCCATACAACCACAACCTATAAAACCAGCAATTTCTATGAGCTTACTCAATACAATAAAATTTATGGTACCTATTGTTTTAAAATGCTTCTAAAAGTTTTCAAGAATGCCTGCTGAAATATATAAAGAAGCTCCCCCTTCCATACAACCACAACCTATGACATGTATCTAGAAAGATGCATTTTATATAGAAGGTGCCCAATATTCTACCAAGAATATTTGTCACAATTCAGCAAGTAAAATCTTGAGCGCGGGCTACAAAGCCACCAACAAAAAAACGCAACATGGATATAATTATGCAACACACCTCATAAATTGAATTTACCAAGATTACAGACAATTTCAAATGTATTGACACGAGTTCTAAGTTTTTTTCGGCCTAATATAAACTACTGTTTTTTAACTAATGAAAAATAGATCTATATATATTAGTTTTTTCTCAATTACTAGCTTCGTACAAGATCAACCCAAGAAGAACCTCAACTTGGAAAGCAAAAACCCAACTAAATTTATGAGATCACATAGAAAGATTGTGTGCAACAAAGCAACCGACATAGAAACTAGCATGGTTATGGCAGTTTCCTTGTAAGGAGAACCAAGACAAACTTGTGAGCATGCAGCAAAGCAACCAAAATATACTAAACATCTGGCAGATTGAATTTTATAAACAACCATAACATCAATTCCAACAATTTTCTAGCCCATTATACACATAAGTACACTAAAAAATGTCAACCCAAGAAAAGAACTAATTCAGAAGAATACAACCATAAAATAGAACAAGACAATTCCTAGGAAGAACGATCAAGGCAGAGTTTTGAGCTTTTTAATACAGTTCAATATTATGGTAGAATGTAAACAATTAGTAACTTGCAAACTCGGAAATCTACAATTAGTAACTTGCAAACTCGGAAATCTCTCTCAAATGTATTGCCCTGCAATTTGAATATTTGAAATTATATCATTTACAGTAACATTTTTTCCTCAAATATTTTACCGAATACTAAGTTCCATTTTATAAATTCAAAATGTAAGAGAAGATTGAAACATTTTCTGCTTATTATAGAATTATTTACTGAATGCTTTTATGAAAGATGACTGGCTGCACAAATTGCTTCTCTTTATTGACAATATAACACTTCAACTTCATTGTTCTAGAAAAATTCCTCTTTCCTGTAGAACTTCATTGCTATCAGCAACAGCCCTCCCTATTTAGTCAATCTTGTGTGTGTTATAACAAAGCATTCATGGGTATAAGGAAATACCAAAAATTGCTAATAAAATTTCCTTTTCCTGTAAGGCTTCGTTGTTATCAGCATCAGCCCTTCCTATTTAGTCAATCTTGTGTGTATTATAACAAAGCATTCATGGGTAGAAGGGAATACCAAAAATTGCTAATATAGCTTTATACCCTATCAAAGGGGATGAGTTTAAAATGTTTAATTGCCACTAAAGGAGATCTATTGTTTGTTATGTTGAAAAGAGTTGCCTCGGAATTCAATTGTAAGAATTTCAGCCTTCCGAGGAAGGTATACAAATATAAACAAACAGAAGAAACATGGCACTCTATTGAATAAGATGACTTCACAGAGCCAAAATTATCGTTAGAAGTTGAGCTTGACTGCTTGACTACTTGAAGCAATTCCACAGAAAAAGCAAGCCCCATTAGGGTTCATTTATTCATCTTTTTGAGATAGAATGGCTTTGAAAAAAAGCACGTAAACAAATAAAACAACTCTGCACAAGATTCATTCGACAAGAACATTTGAGAGGCATTAAAGCTTGTCTTCAACTTTCTGACAAGAATTAAGTCTCAACGTGCAAGAATAACAAAGAAGAAACTCTTAAGAAATTCTTATCCTGCATATATCATTCAAGAAACAAGCATAAGACTAACCAAAAGTGCCAAGCACTCCTGGCAAAAGTACCATTCAAAATAAGTAAACATGAAACTAGCAAACAAGAAAACACAGAGTGACTATTATAGTCAAATTAACATCTTCAATGGTGATAGATGAATTCTCTTATGGCAATGGAAAATATTGATCAAGTACATCCTCACAGTTCACAACCAATTTCCTCTCACTTCAGTAATAGAAGCAACAAACGTGTTCATGGAAAGCAATGCAGCAAACACCAACACATATTCTGTATATGTTCTTTACCCTGACACAGTGATTTCGAACTTATTCAGATGCGTGAGGCGGCTTCTCTTTTGGGTGCTTAGACGAGTAATGATCTCCAATCTGATTTTGATTGGCAAGTTGGACCTGCACGTGATCAACCATATTCATCAAACATCAAACACTAAAAACAACTTCAAAACATTATAAAATTTGTTGTAAGCATCCTACTACAGAAGAGTTGTGTATCTAGCTGTCACTGAGAGTAATGGATCACCGATACTTTATTCTATTGATTGCTTGAACCAAAGGCTCAAAACACTCAAATGTGTGCACTCTCAAAGATACATTCGAGCCTATTGTGATCCTGAAGGAAGGTACGTGCCCTCTTATGCAGGTAGTTGACAAATAGCATCTTGCCAGTAAACCAAGCAAACAACATCTATGCAACAAGTAGATACAGCAGAAAGCACATGCAAGGTGTGTTAGCATAACTGATGCAGTGATGCTAAGTATTGCATTGATGAAGATTGCTACAGATTTGATGGTAGGTGAATCAGTCATTTGGTTGTCATTGAAGTCAACTGATTGACTTGGTGTTTTCAGTATGTTACCAGATATTGTGTAAATGATTCATGAGTTTCAGTACTGAAGTTGCTATTCTAGTGGAAGAATATGTTATGTGTTGTGATGTTAACTTTGTCATCACGACTTTTGATATGAAGTATTGAGTTGGTTATGTTTGAATGAACTCAAACTGGGTAATAAAACAGTCGGTGACAGACTGTAAGTGATTTGAATGTTATCTCAAATCGGTAAACTATTTGGTGGAGCGGTCATAGTATATGATTGTAAACTATGTCAAGATACTATGTTTGTGACCACGACTCATATTGTTGACCGGTACAACTAGTTTATTTGACTAGAAGCGGTATTAACAAAATGAACAGGTAAACAAGACAGTGTTCTTGAACAGGCTATGAAGATTTGTGGAGCGGTGAAGAAATTTGAAGTGGCAATAGGATTGATGATATTTTCGTGTAGTAAGGTAATTCCGTGATTTGTGGAACATACTTGACATCACATTGATCGAGGTATGCGTTTGAGGTGGATTCTTCAAGAAGTTTCTTTTGGTCAAACAATTTTCAAAGATGGCTCAACTACCAAGGTAAAATCCATATGTAAGCCGATGCGGTCAGAGAAAAACGTTTTATGAGTTGTTAGATACATTGTATCTTACCTAATGTGATTTGGATCGTTCATATCTCAGATCTAGGGTTTGTTTTAAGTCAGTGGAAGTAAATCTATATATTGGAAAGTTGAAGACGAAGAAAGAGAGTTGATTGCGAATTATAAAAGGATTTGGTGACAGAGCAAGTAAAGGAATGAAGTGCGATCAGCTGTGGAAGAGTATATAGTATGGAGAAGAATTTAAGAGCTTAATTGGGTCGGATCATGCAGAGGTAGTGCAAATTTCACAGATCACTTTATCTGTTGCTTTCTAACCATTGTAATGGTGAAATCTCTTAATAGGGTGGATCCTAACAGATCTTTGTTGTAAATACTCTAACATGGTGGCACTCTAATTGAATGTTCAAAGTCCTCTAACAAGGCTACTCCTAACAGGGCAAAGATCCTAACAGATCTAAAGGCAAATGCCTTAACCAGGTAGCACCTAACAGTATTTTTGTAACCTTTAACAGGGTAAGCTCCTAACAGGGCGTATTCGAGAAGAGTACAGATTTTGTGGGTACCAACTCACAGCGTGATTTTTTCCGCGTTGGGTTTCCACAAGAAAAATATGGTGTTTACATTGTGTGGTTGATTACTTGTGGATGCATGCATTGAAAGTTTTATTTATATTAGTTGTTGTTAAATATTTTGGTGCATAAAGTTTAAAGAAGATGAAATAGGTGAATTTGTTGATTACTGATTCACCCCTCCTCTCTCAGTAATCCGACCTGTATTAACAAGGTGTTACCTTAATTCACTACTAAATTAATAAATTTCCTCTAGATCTACTAATGGATCATCATTAACACAATTCTGTAACAAAACAATGATTATACTTCCTCATGCAGGCAACTTCAGAATAGACCAACAGAACAAAAATAATTATTTTTGCCCCAGTATAACCCACACACTTATCTCGATACGAAAGCCATTTGTCTGTATATCTATTGCCCTATTGCCCTGGTAGCCCCACAACGCCTGAGACAAAGAAACTTTGTTTATTTCAGAAATATTTGAATATGCGATAAAGTGAAATGCTAGTCACTTTATCAAAATACTTTGGTACATTTTTTAAGTAACTATAGAGATATAACAAGGTTTCCATACTCATCATCATAGCATAATGAACAGGAAAACCTAAAATGCCAAGAATTTGAGGATAGAATCTCAATCAATCACTGAAAAACATAGTAAAATTAGGGCACCAAATTCCGTTATTGGGAAGCACGAGGCATTCATGAAGGGCAAGAAACTAATATTTGTATAGATCTGATTCATCTGAATGTTAAAATAGTACAAGATCCGATTGAAAATGGTGCAGATAGGCAACTAAACCACATATGCAAGTGACATTTTCTTTTGATGATTTATTCAGTAGCCAACCTACTAATGTGCTTAGTTCACTCAAAAGATCAGACACCGCCATATCTTCTCAACCAATTGCATCAACGTCAGGTTCAATTGCTAGTTTAGAAACTTAGATGCCAGATAAGATCATCAGGCATTGCTCACTGGAGTAAAATCGCTGTATAAGAAAAGTTTCTCATATATATTAATGAAACAATAAGGGATCTTGCATTCCTCTTCTTTTACATAAAATTTCTGAAACCCAAATTTAATAATTGAAAATAAAAATGCATAAAATATTATTAACAATATGCCTAGTGACTCTAGACTGAGGTAAACTCCACTAGAGAAAACATTATGGGCTACTTTTTCCAGTCGACTAATTTTTCAATGAGATTTACCAGAATTCAGAAAATCCAACCAAATTTTACTAGTATTACAACCCAATCCTACGTTTTCCTCAAACCCTGGCCAATAGATCTTATATCCCTTTAAACTGGAAAGACTCGCATGAAACTAATTCCATTCCTTTGATTTCTCCCTGCATGCCGAATTTAATTGGCACCCTGTAATTCTGGTTAAATAAAGGATGTAAGTAAAGAATTGCATCGCATGTAATAGTTGTTTTTCTCTGTTTTCCATATCATGTTACTTCCAGACAAGAAGAAAGGACTTAAATTTCTCTGTTTTATATCTTCAGTTATGTTTTGCTTTCCAAAATATGGAAAGATAGAATAAATTATTTACTCTCAATGTCATGGTTTCTGTTGTCGAAGAGGATGAGTGTAAGACTAAGGGGGTATACTCTTCCCTACATGGTTCAAATTTCCCCCCACTTCTATAAGGCAGACCATGGTGAAATTGTATCACACAAACATGTTGCTCTTTCAATTATGAAAATGACACAGGCTTACCCCACGCTAAAACACAATAAACCCATCCCATAACTCACCCCAAACATCTTTCCTCCTATTGACGACAGGGACGTAATGTAAAGTCCTAAGAATGTGATTAGCCTGGAATTCTCATCACTCCATTAAGGCAGACCACAGCTTCATAGGACACATGGTGAAATTATGGCATAAAAAACCTGGCATACTATTAACTATGACCCATTTCAAATATCTGATACAAAAGTTAGCTCATACCACAAATAAGGTGTTTCTATCCAATAATCTTTACCCAGAACTGATGTTTTAGAAAAAATAAAAAATCAAACATTTTCTTTTCTGTTTCCAGAAAGCAAACCAGTTAATTTTCTTAAACGCTTTACTTCTGCATTTTATAAACAAGAATTTCAGGTAGAGAAATAACCTAATCTTTGCACATCCAGGCCTCAAGTCAAAACGAATCAAATTTATCCGTTTTGATGTCATACATGTTTCTTAACAGAAATTTTGAAAATGAAAAAAAATCATATTCCCGTGTATGTATCAGTATAGCGTCCGAATGCTGGACATCGTTGCCAATCAGGGAAATGATTAACTCAAATAAAAACCATCGTAGCCAATGAGTATATCTTGGCCCACCTAAATAAGAATTATTCTACTCACCATTGATAAGAAAATGAAACCAGTACCCACTAGATCAACACCGAAACCCACAACTAAAAACACGCTTAACAGTGAGCCGACATCAGAAACAGATATGCAATACAATTATAATCCTTACAACTAAATAAAACCAGAACACAATAACCACTATATAATAACTAATACCCACCATCTAGAACACGGTCAAACTAAAGAACCCACATCAAAAAACTGATATTTAAAACTATTTCAATCCCGAAACACAATGTAAAGAAAAAGAAAGAGGAAACCGAAATTTCTGCTGCGCGAGAGAAGGATCGTACCTTGCAGATGGGGCAGGTGAATTTGAAGGCAGCAGCTCTGGCCTCCATCTGAGATCCCTTAGGCTTCTGGTTTTTCTCAGTATTTCGCCTCTGTGCTTCAATCTTCTGCTTTCCCCGAGTCATTTTCGACAATTACTTGTTCAATTCTCCTTTTCAGTTTCTGATTTTGGTTTTTATAGTGCACTTTTATGAATGTTGTTTTGGTTTCCCAGTCCCTGTTTTTGGATATGCTTTAGCAAGTACCATTTCCCCTCAAATGTTACTCAAGGGATATCCAGCTTTCGTTGCATTAGTCAGCATTTGTGGTTATGATTGGACTGTCAGGCATTTCCAAATTTTGCTTGCTAGGAAAAAATATATATCCATTCTTTGGGTTCTAGGAAAAAATATATATCCATTCTTTGATTTCTAAGAATGAGCGACGGTAGTTCATCATTATCCCATCATGTGTTTGGTTTATTTAGTAATTGCAGTCTAAATGCATTTTGATGTGTGATGAGGGATGGTAGTTCATCATTGGATTTCTTATATTAATAATGGTTCAATTATACGAAAATAGAGAATGGTCTTATAAGTTAGAAATAAAGGTTTATTTAGTTATTAGGATGATATATCATGTCATTCATAGTTGGATGTTAAATAATTGAAGCTTTGACTTATTATGGATTAAATTGTCTCAAATGAACAACAATAATTCGAATTGATTAGAAGTCAAAACTTTAGTTATGCAACATGCAATCATGAACGTCATGGTACAACTTGATGGTTGAATAATTGTTTCCTCACAATTCAAGTTATTGAATATAAGTTTGATTATTTATATTATGATTATAAAATTTAAAAATTAAAATGTACTAGTCACTTATTATAGAAGTTTTACAAATTTTTATTAATAATAGAATCTAAATTATGAATAAGATCTCAAGTTAAATTTTTTATAATGCATCAAATTATAAATATAAAATTTACTAAGTATTTATCTTATTCATTCACATATAATATTAGATTTGGTGCAATAGAAGGAATCTAGATTTACATAAACATTTTATGATCATATGTGTCATTGAAGGGTGTTGTATTGATCATTATAAACATTTTTCACATGTTGATCAAAGTGAACATGTCATGTTATACCATTTGGTAGACCTATCAAAATATTTTTAATTTTTGTAGCCCTTTAATATCAACATATCCATAGAATACATTAGAGGTACATCAAACAAGTTGAAGAATCGTGCAATATCTACTTAGAGAAGGGTTTGTGTGGCTAGAAGTGACCACACTAGCAATGAGAGATGAAGTCATGTCCACCGATCATAGGAGGCCAATTCAACAAGAGTGTAACCCTGAGGGGGTCATCATCAACCTGTGAGGAGTCCTCGGAGGCAGAATCAGAGGGAGAATTAGAAGCTCAAACGATCATCATTTGCATCCTTCTACTAAGTAACAACACCTTTACGACCCAAAAGAGAATAGTTTGTAGCCAGATGGCCAGTATAGAAGCATTGTTGACATCAAAAGGGGAGGCCCGCATAATACAACAATTGAGTCCAAGCCATGTCCCCAATCATGAGCACCACATCCCTTGGAAGTGGTGTGGAGATATCCATGTCAACCAAAATGCGAGCTAAAGTAGAGCAGCCCAACGAAGCCATAGCCTCATGCACCTTCAAGAAATGGTCAATAAAGTTTATGATGGCCTCAAAGCAAGAAATCTTCCAAAAATAGAGTGGAAGATTAAACCACACTGAGCGCACACTCAATGGTTCAGTAAGAGGATTGAAGGAGATTGTCCAAGGTTTGACCGAAGGAAAGTGATTCCCCCAAACCCACAACTTTCTCAACACCAAATCATGGTATTCAGAAGAAGAAAAAGTAGCAATAAAAAAATCTTCTTTGCATAAGGGAAAAGCTCAATGTTACCAGAGACTAAGGATCGTCAAGAACTTGTTACCCAATGATGCACATCTAGGAGAGAAGGTCAGAAACCAATGAATCTACAGACAAACCCATAACATTGGTAGAAATCCACATTGTGCACTACATCCAAGCCACACACCACCATATGGGAGGTCTTGGCACATGCAATGGGTCGAGCTTACACCTTTGGAGGAATAGTAGCAGCAGATTTGGCAACATAGGCATAGCTCCATCCACCACAAATATCACTTCTTCTTTTTTTCTTTTTTTTTGGGGAGGGGGGAGTGGGGTTCGTCCTTAAAAACCCTAGAAGTGGACATGGACGACAATCTCTACACCCACATTTAGCAGTGGGGAAGCACACACCATTTCAAGCAGGACAGAAGCCCTAACCCTTATCGAAGCATCCAACGTAGGGGCAACGAAATCCACATTCACGTAGAAAGGAGTCATTTGGGTGGGCAGAGCGATCAAAGGCATATTCAAAACGTGTTGTCAAAGGCAATGCATGTCTAATGTTATTATAAATGTTCAAAATCATTTATACACACATTTCATGATGATCATATATGTCTTGTAACACTTATGCTCCTTTATATACACATTTCATGATGATCATATATTTCTTGTAACACTTATGAGCATATGTACTATGTAAGGATCTATCACTTGATTCACTTGTGCATGACATTAGCGTACCTAACTTGATGATACATACATTGCATGTCATGAAGTTTTATTTCAACAAACTAATGTGCTTTAAGTGAATAACCATCTATTATACACAATGATCAATATTCTACATCTCGCATTGATAATATTGGATATTTATCCTCCACATTACCCTCCTTCACATGAGGACAACTTATATCTTGATGATAATTTATTAGATACTTGTGTTGATTTCATCAATGTTGCATTGCCTTATTCTACATTCCATGATGACATCATAAGTCTCAGGGAGGAACCCTTAAATGATTGTGAAGTCATTAGATTGCTAATTATGTGTACATAGATGATGATTTTTTGTTAGTTAGCAAGTTTAGATTGTATCTAGTGATGAATCATTGCACGTGAAGTCATTATATTACTAATTGTGTACATAAATGATGAACTTATATTAGTTAGTGAGTTTAGATTGTACCTATATGATAGAGTTTTACAATGGTTTGATTCATCCTGCTTGATTTACACTTATTTTCCAATATTTACTAATGCTTTTATTACGTAATTTTCTAGCCTATATTTGCACGAGGATATATGTGTTTGAGATAACCTCTTATACCTTTTCTTTTAGTCCTAATCTATCTGTATCTCAAATATTTTTGTTAAAAGAACATAATATAACATAGGCTAGAAAAGGGAGGAAAACTCCTCTCCCCAACTACTCAACTTACCAAATAACTTCCCAATTTTGGCCTCTGTTTAGAAAAGTTAACGGAGAATCACACAGAGGAAATCCATAAAAAATAGATGTTTGAAAGTGTTGATGGAAATGTCAGTAAGGCTAATGACATTGGGGGACAAAGATAGTAACTTGAGAGACCTTTCTATGGAAATTCCCTAAAAAGGCTCAAATAACTGTTGAGAAGAGTGGTGGCACTCCAAGCTCTCTAGAATGAACCGACACCTTACAGTGTCCAGTTATTTCCTTTAGTGAACATCATTTTCATGGCATACAAACACACCAAACTCTGGCGTATGACATAAAGATTCAAGTTCATAAATTCACATAATGCATCTAATTCATGATAGAATGTCTGAATGCTTTTTACTAAATTATAGCAACAATAAATACTAAAAGATATACCCCCACGAGATAATAATGAAGGAATTGGATTGACTGAGAAGTATTGGTGGTTATTATTGTGGGCCAGAATTAGAACAATTTATTATGGCATTAATAAACAAACATAAATAAGACATGCCATCACAATCTCAATATTAGAACTCGATTTTAAGGTTACTTTAACACCTCCATTTTTAAGTTATGATTGGTGATTGCACGCATAGATGCAAATATCGTCGACTTATCGGCGATAAGTCAACCTATCATGATAAGTTTTGGCAGTCGATAAACTGCAACACTTACCTTCGATAAGTTGGCAAAAATTCGGTGATTTTTTGACAGCTGCATACTTAAATCCTTTGTCAAAATAAATGCCCATTTTGCATTTTGTGACTTGTATTTTGTTGTCTGGGCCAAAAAATACTTCCAAAGTTTTGAAAGGTGATTTGCAAGGATTTAGATCAATTTTTAGCGGACTTGAAGAGGTTTCTGAAACAAAATCAGATTCATAAGTAAATTTTCAAGTTATTTATTTATTTATTTTTATAAAAATTATCTTCTCTGTGTTGCATCTAAGTTTATAAAAACTCTATAATAGCATTTCCTAAGTAGTCTAAATTGTTTGAGTGTAATGAACAAAATTTAACACCAATTTTTAACAATTTTTCATATTTTTTCAAGATTTTCTCAAGAATCTCATCTTTTCCTAAAAATTTCAAACCCTAACAACTTTTTCTTGTTTTTTTTTAAAGTTTCAACTATGTTCAAAATTATTTAAAGTAATTTAGTTTGTTGTTGGTTTTTTTATTAAAATATAATATATTAGTTTGTGGTTTCAATTTGTATGTGTAGGTTGAAATGACAAACAAAGATTCTTCTACAATTGGGTCTGCAAGTGCCTCAGTATACGCATGTCCATCTAGATATGTAGGCACGCGTCCTAAAGGGGCTAGAGATATAGCTTGGAAGTATGCCTTTGAAGGACCCGAACCTAATTCCATAATTTGCATAAAGTGTGAAAAATTAATTAGTGGAGGCATATACTACTTGAAATACCACCTTACAAGCATCATGAAGCATGATACGAGGGTTTGTGAGAAGAACACAAAAGAAATAAAATAAAAATGAATATCTTGCTCGTTGCCAAAGAAGAGAAAAATTGCAAACGGAAAAGACAAGATTAGTTGAGGGAAACCATTGTCGAATCTCAAGGTGTTTCACTCAACCTGACGAAGAAGAAGCGACACTCGAGGGCATATTGGGCTCTATTCGTGGCCCACGTATTCACAAATCTAGCATCTCTTCAGCCACCACTTCTGCTACTTCTAGTGGAGCATCACCATCAATACTGCAGTTGATTTTTATAGATAATCATTTTGTGCAAAAAAACACACCTCGAGCACAATTATCATTGGAGGGAACTGGTTGGAATAAGGATGTGCATCGACAAGTAGATATTGTTTGTGTCGATTTCTGGTATTTCAACATCCCTTCAATGTTGCAGAAAATCCATATTGGTTGTATTTGGTTAGCGGAATGATTGTTGTCGGAAAAGGCTACAAGGCGCCTTCTTGTGCAAACTTGAGTGGGAGGTTAGTTTCACTTATTTTAGTTTTTAAATGTTTTAAGTTAGTTTTGAATCTTGATAGCTTATGTTGAATTTTGAATTTTAGAGTGTAGATTAAATTAATCTTTATTTTTCTATATGGTAATTACTTATTTTTGGTTGAATGTAAGTTATTTTTTAATCAAAATCGTGTACTTAAAGTTAACGTTAATTTTATTTTGTATTTGTAGATTGCTCACATATGCAGTTTCTAGGGCAAGAGAAGTGGTGGAAGAACAAAAACTACAATGGAAACAATGTGGCTACGCCATTCTTTCAAATGGATGGACAGATGGCAAAAACCACACCATCATTATTATTTTAGTTTTTTACAAGGATGATGCACAATGTTTTTGAAATTCGTGGATGTCTCCAACAAGGTGAAGATTGTTGAAACTTTTGCTTTAATGTTAGAGCAAGTAATAGAGGTGGGAATTGATAATGTGGTGCAAATCATAATCGATAATGCAGCGGCATATGTGGCAACGGGTATGATCTCCGAAGACAAATATAGTACACTATTTTGGACTCCTTGTGTAGCGCATGTTCTTTACCTTCTTTTTGAGAACATAGAAAAACTAGATTGGGTGAGACTAGTTGTAGAGGATGCAAGAAAGACCACAAAATACATTTACAATCACCTTGGGTTCTTCGCTTGATGAAAGAACACATCCAAGGGAAAGAGTTGATAAGAGCGGGAGTCACAAGGTTTGCAATGATTTTTTTAACATTACAAAGTATTCTTACTTCTTTGACTTCTTTGAAACAAATGTTTGTGAGTCAAGAATGGCTAGGCTCAAGTTATTCGTAGAAGCCTAATGGAGAAAGTGTTGCATTTATGGTCTTCAACAACCAATTTGCACAGAGAGTTATAGAGATTGTGAAGGTAACTTAGAAACTTCAAAACTTAAAAATTTATTTTTTTTGTATTCTAAGTGAAGGTAACTTAGAAACTTCAAAACTTGAATATTTAATTTTTTTGTATTCAAGTCTTTCATTATTAATTTGTAACTTTAATTATTTTAGTTTTTTTACTTTTCAATTGTAGGTGTTAGTGGCCTTGGTTAGAGTTCTCCACTAAGTTGATGGGGATCAAACCACAATGAAATATCTCTATAAGGCCATGGATAGGACCAAGGAGGCTATCAAAAATTTCTACAAGGGAGACAACCTCAAATTTGACCCAAATGGGCAATTATTGATAGGAGATGGAACAGTCAGCTCCACCAACCCATTCATGCTACAAGATACTTCCTCGACCCTTGTTCTCATTTCTTGCCATCCTACTTGGATCCCAATGGAGAGGTCATGGAGGGCCTCATTGAATGCATGTAGAGGATGATACCCAAGGTTGAGGTGAGAGACCTCATTTACTCCGAGTTGGACATGTACGAGAATGCAAGGAGCAAGCTATTCTCTTCAGGCATGACGAAGAGAGGAAAAAGCACTCAAAACCCAGGTAAATATTTGGAATTTTGGAGTCTTTCACATGCATGATAAGTAGATAAAAATTAAAATATGTTTCACCTTGCTTTCTAACTCTTCAATATTTTATTTTGCGGATGCTTGGTGGTGAAATTGGGGAGGAAATGTTTCAAATTTGAAAAGACTTGCCCTCTGAATCTTATCCTAGCCTTGTAGTTGATCCAGTTGTGAGTGCAATTAGAGCTTGTTCAAGGCCATCCATACAAAGAAAAGGAACAAGTTAGCACAGAAACGCCTCAATGACTTTGTCTTTGTGCAATATAACCTTTGGTTGCACATAAGGAAGGTAGAGCAAACACCAACTGGTAACTTGATTTGGATGACATAGATCATTGCTATGATTGGACATCACAGGAGCAACCTTCATTGTTTGCAAAGGATGAGACCTACGATTTGGAGAAACAGGCTATGGAGGAGGGTGGATTCGTAGTGGGATTGGATGACATTGAGGAGGATGGGGAGGTTGAGGATGATGAGGAGTCACTATCAGAGTCAACACTATCTATATCCAGGATGGAGGTCGAGTCACAACCAGTTGTGCAGAGGGAGGAGGCACAACCACAACCGACTTCTAGGACTAGAACCCCTACCCCTCCCGTAGTTTTTACTAGAGCTCCTGGGAAGGGGAAGGGGAAGGGGAAGAGGAAGATGTACACTATTTTGATGTTGTACTTGTATTTACTTATAGTTTTACAAAGACAATTTGTTATTTTAATTTTGCCCATTTGCATTCAAATATATCTAGACTCGACTTGTTTCTTTTGTTTACTCATCTACTGACTCATTAGATGCATCTCCTCATTGATTTTTTCAAAAAAAAAATGCATTTCTAATTAAATTTAAGCAATTTTTTAAATTGTCATTTTTTTTGCCAATAAGTTGTCGAGTAATCAATGATTTTTCGCTGAATAGATTTTTGGCCCTTGACGATAAGTTGTCGATTACAAGTTTTTCAACCAGTTGCACGTATTATGTTTGGACAGTTTGTACCAATTGGTGTACCTTTCCTAGTTGAATCTATATGTTCATATCTTATTGATCATTAAGAGATCTCTCATATTTCCCATCTTTCATTTTGTCATGAATTCTTAAGGAGGTGTATGTCATGGGTGTTATTAAAGAGAAAAAATAAAGCCATTTGCAAATGTCTTGTCTATTACCTGATACTATAAAATTGATCCGAAAGCTTTTATGTTGTGCTTCATGAATTTTGTAACTCGTAGCAAAAATCATTCTTGGGAATAAATTGGCAAGCCAAAAGATAAAGATTAATAAAAAGGGGGATATGGTTTGGTTTAGGGTTTCCAAAAAGGAGGGAAAAAGTTAAGATTAGGGTTAAGTTCAGGATTCTTAAAATGCTATGAAAAAATAGGGTTACAGTTAGGCTTATCGAATGAAAAGTCAGGCAGCAGGTAAGAAATCATGACTTTTTGCAAGCATATTGCCAAAAATTGGGAATTTGTAATTTTTGGCGAGTTAATTGCATACAGTACCAAGCTCATAAAAATCCACTAAGCAGACCAAGCTACAAGAAATTGCAATTTATGCCACTATTATTGTTTATTAAATAGAGCGAAAAAGGACATGGGGACACTTGGTCGTCCCTATGACATTCAAAGGATGTCTCAGAAGTTCTAGGCCATCCTAGGGACATGGCATAACTAATTCCTGTTTTGGGGATGCATCCGAAATTATGTAAGACAAGGGATGCCCAAGGGACCTTTCCTTGCCATCCCTGAATACTGGAAAAACTAAAGCCAAGAGACCTTTTTCCTTGCCATCCCTGAATACTGGAAAACTGGAAAAACTAAGGGGGTGGAACTCACATAAAAGAGGGGAAGGGAACACATCGCCAAGTAACAATGATAAGTACCACTATCTCTACGTTCACTTTCTAAATGAAATTAGTTTTGGACTAACATAGTCTTGATTTTCTTTTCTGAAGTGTTTTACTATTTGAGAAAACTAGCATCTTGACAACAGAAGGGTTATGCACAGGATATGTGAGGAAAGAAATGTCAAAACAAAAGCTAATTTAGAATTTAAAACACAGCCACTATCTTATTTCATAATTCCTTCAAGTTGGTAATAAATTTACAGATTAAACATTCAAAAAACAGAAAATGAATGATGAACATGAGGTTTTCAATCCATGAGATAGATCAGCAAGCATTTGGGAAAAACTATGTATATTCCTTTTTCCTTCAGTGTTTTGGATCACACTCCATGATCCATCATCACGATAATGAGATAGAAATCAGTAATTATGATGGATCGCAGTCTGCAGAGTGTGCTCTAAAAAGTTTGAAAAACAAAATTGCATTTATCAAACATATTACGTTCTTAGAAGCCTACAATAATTCCAGTATCTGTTATATGGAATCATAATTATATAGAATAACTTCAGGTGAAACAGGCCAACACAAATGAACAAAATAAGGCAACCAAACAGAATAAATACTATTTGACAAGAAAATATGAATCTTTCTAGATCCGTCAGAAGAGCGTAATTTTCCAAAAGCATAGCTGCTCAATTGTTCTTACAAAATCAGATCAGTCCATGTAAATTCAGAGTAGAGCTGGATTATTTGACTGCGAATTCAGAAACTTGATTTCCTTAAACTGCATCAAAAAGAAAAAACATGTAAGCTCCTTATGTACAAGCCGGCTAGTGACTGTCTATGGCATGGTTTAAAATCTTTTATTCTCATCAAATGTTGCGTGGAGATCCACTGCTAAAATTTCCTCGTATTCCTTTCAAGTACTGCCAAAAAGAACTTGCCAAGCCTTGTCTTTCCTTCTCTTGTTTCTGACTGAACAACCACTTATAATCCAACATTGCTTTTGTTGATAGGGGCTCTAAAAATTCACACTTCTGGAGAATGTCAGCAGGTGGCACGCCTGCAACAAGATTTGTATCAAACTCTGGTTCACTTTTCCCTACAACTGCAGTTTGCATCCCATTTGTGGGTGCTTTCGGTAGAATGTCATCTTCACTTTTTATGTCAACAGATTTGTCTAGTAAAAACAATGGAGAAGACCCAGGAAAGACATTCTGTTGAAAGAGTGTAGCCCTTGCAGGCTGAAGGCAGAAATCAAACCACTGATGGATAAGTGGAGATGGACCCCGTATACGTCCTCCAACTTTATCGGTAGCAATACTAGAAGTTGCTGGTATTGCCTGTCAAAAAGAAACACAAGAAGGCCATGTTAAGGAAAATGATTCAAAATCATGCTAGAACTACAAAGCATTCTACTATGACAAGGGTTATCAACAAGTTAAACCCCAAAGAAAGATTTGAAGGATTCTTTAGCCTACCAGGAATCAATCAAGACAAGGAAAATAGGAAATTTTATTGGGATACAACACATATGAAATAAGTTGGCAATTTGCATATGTAAATATCAGACAAATTCATACCCTACAGTCTAAATGTATTTAAAGAAGAAAACTGTTTGTGCTAATATCTACATAGGTAGTGAATTAGAAGCCAAGATATAGCTCCCTATATCTTACTTTTGCTGGAGAAATCATATAGGAGGACTTTTGGAAATGTTTAAAAGTGATCAAATTATGAAAAAAGGCATGTGCCATGACAAAGCACACTAATGACAAGGATCTCATGCAATCAAGAGTCACATGCTTTGCCACTAATTTATTCACCTTCCAGAGTACATTAGCTATGATGCCCAACCTTAAGTGCATGTCATGATAGCTGATTAGAAAGTCCTTATTCCATCGAGGTTAAAATTAAAACAATTGTAAAGACCACTTTTTATAATAGATCTGTCAGCATCATGGAGGAGATTATCAATGTAAGTTTTCAAACTCTAATTTCTATATTTTTAACCTTCAAATGTTACAATTTGCTGATTTCATTAAATTTTGATATTTGGTGCTAAAATTATTGGTTAAGCTTCTACGATTGGTGGATAGAAATCAAATCCACGTGCAGTATCTATAGTTATACAAGGCCATGGATAAGGCCAAAGAAGTGACTTAGCATTTTTATGGGTCGAATAAGACCAAATATGAACCCACATGGCTCATTATTGATAGGAGGTGGATCCAACAACTCCACCAACATATTCATGCAGTTGTCTACTATTTGATTCCCAAGTTTTCTCCTCCCCTTTTTTCAAAGTAAATGCAAAGGTTATCCTTGGTCTCAACATATCTATTGAAAGATTAGTTGATGATGAAAAACTTCAAGACCTCGCACTTTATAGGATATAGAGTTATAAGGCAGAGGGAGCGTTATTTTCTTTGATTTTTTGCCTTCATAGGAGAGTCACTCTACAACCAATTTAAAAAAACATTAACCTTAATTTAATATATGTTTTAAAACCCTTATAAATTTATAAATTGCAAATGTTATTCTTGCAAATTTGTGGTGGGAAGATTGTGGTGCTACAACACCTAACCTTCAAAAGCTTGCCATCCGCATTTTATCCCAGCCTTATAGTGCTTCTAACTGTGAGTGAATTGAAGTGTTTTTGAGGCCATCTGTACATCAAAGAGCAATAGACTGGCTCAAAAGCGCTTGAATGATCTTGTCTATGTGTGGTACAACCTTCAACTGCATGAAAAGAAGGTCCAAGGGCAGGATACACATGAAGCGCTTGACCTTGATGATTCATATTTGAATTGGATTGCTGAGCCTAAGGATGTTAATGTGGATCCATTGTTAACTAATGGTGAGTTAGCTAATTTGGAGGAGGAAGCTTAAAGTGAATGTGGCAACATATGAAGAAGCAGAAGGTGAGGTTGGTAAGCCATTAGGCGCGGGTTCCTTGCATACACAACTTGATCCTATCACTACAAATGAGACACCTATTGAGAATATTGCAGCCGTGCCATCCACTTCTACAACACCCACACAACGGTAACAAAGTTTTTTGAGCTTTAGTCATATACAAAATTTATAATTTATATTTTTTATTGATATTGAAACTTGAAATTCATATGTATTTAGAGGTTGTAACTCGTTTTTTGGTTCATGATATGTATTATACTCTAATTTTGATTTATATATAATGGAAATCAGTTAAGTGTGTGCTTTTAAAAAATATATTAGAAAAAACTAAAAAATTTCAAATGTGTGATAAATTTCCTAAGTTTTTTGCGAAGTCCCTATTTTTTTTACATGTGGGCCTTCCGAGTCTGAGTTTTTCAACCATGATTAAAATCAACATGCAGGTTACCTTTGACATCCAAAATCTTCTACGTTATCATAGAATTCATTTTACAACCTTGCCAAAAAGGTTTGAAAAGGTTCATAACACATACAAAGCTTATTAAGAGCCATAATGGTAAATGTCCATATGATGTGGCTACTTGCACTAAGTTTAAAAAGATGACAAATGCTAAGACATGATCCAGAAACTGAATGATCCTTTTTATCTCTTATGTGTTCAAATTAAAAGGAGTTATACATCAATGCCAAAGCCATCCCATATGCAACACAGGCAGCACCAACATACCTTCAACAAATGAAAGCATGTGCAAGAGGGTACATGCAGCTGTCTGTCTTGCATGTGTTTGTGCATACATTTGTGCGTGTAGTGAGCACATGAGTGCTTGCATTTATCCATGCTTCTACATATGTGTGTGTGCATGTGTGCTTTTGTGTGTGTATCTGTGTGCACTTTTGTGTGTGTGTGTGTGTGTGTTTGCCGGTGTGCTTGCAAGTGTATATGTGTGTATGGGTGAAAATGCAAGGCATGTAATATGTGCCTTTATGTTCATGTGTATGTTGCATAAGGATAAGTAACAGTGAAGTACCCAAATATCTGCCCATAAGCTGGTACCAGACTTGGGGACAACCACAACAACATTTGATATGCGTTTAGCTGCTGGAAGCACATCACTACTCCATCCTACTGCAACCCAAACATCTCCAGATCCAAAAGCCCTCAGATAATGTGCACTATCAAATAACCGAACCTGCATGATTTAAGTCAATAAATTTATTAAGTTTAAATGAGATGTCAAGCATGACAAATCATAATGAAAGAAAGCGAAAAGAAAATGAGAATCGACTTTCTGAACTAATATAGTTACAAAATTAATATTATTCTTTCCTAAAATTAATTTCACATTTCTTTTGACATGTTTTCCAACCAAGACTGACAGCACAAAAAGAAAAACCCCTTTACCTGGTTTTGTAACATAGTGAATGTTGCCCTCACAACCAGTCTCTCATCAGAAATATCAGATTCTAAACTTGAATTATAGGATTTCCCCAGACATTTTAATACTGCACCAACTACCTCCCTGGGAGCATCCACCATTGAAATTTTGCCCTCAAGCTCTGGCCTCCACAAATCATCCCAGTCCTACAAGACTCCTTATATGAGAATAACACTGAACCTTAAAAAGTTAAAGGGTCAAGATATCTTGGATAGTATATATGGAAAGTCAATATTAATTACTAGCTTCTAATTTTGCTTCATAGTATGCTCTGGCAAATGAAAGAAGTATTTTGTTAATAGAGTTCTACAGTCAACATATATATCTGCATAAGCTCAAGAGATGTAAACTGCAAACGCCCATGGAGTTTTGGAGGTGATAAAAATACTAAGTGTATAATTACCATTTTAGATGATAATGCTAACACCAATAAAGTAAGAAAAAGGAGATCAAAAGTTTTGAAAGTTAATTAATATTGCCTACTTGCTATGCTGCTATATGGCATTCTGCATTCAAACTGCTAGATTGGACCACTCACCTCAATTGGAGGTATATTGTGTTTCACAAATTTATCTTTTCTGTATGCGACTACCATGCAGCCCCAACGATATGGAGCTCCCCAGATTTCTCCTTTGGGATCTATTTGACCATCACGATTCCTCCGTAAATAAGCCTGCAGAAGTTATTACTAAAAAGTTAAAATGCATTTCCTTTGAGTAGTAATTCATATGCACATTGACTTAAAGCAAAGGGCAACATATGCAGCTAATTATCATCATAGGAAATGCTATCTACATTTTCAAATCTAGGAA
Organism: Thuja plicata; assembly: GCA_018584345.1. Taxonomy (NCBI): domain Eukaryota; kingdom Viridiplantae; phylum Streptophyta; class Pinopsida; order Cupressales; family Cupressaceae; genus Thuja; species Thuja plicata. The sequence goes on from MU223622.1 coordinate 872,814, forward strand.
GTACATTACTCTAAACTTTAATATATCTGGACATGGAGCTGAAAAGTATCTTTGTAAGAGGACAAATCTCACAGAAGAGTCCAGCTAGTAAATGTTTGGGACCCTTAGCTTTTCAATATGAAGTTAATGTGAGGAATTGAGCTCATTTGAGAAGAATCGACAAGAGAGTAATGTTATTGCGTGATAGAGCATAGATCAAGCTGTATGGGAGTCCTGGAGAGTCCTGGAACTATTCTTAGGATATCAGACAGAACAAAATCTAATCACAAGGGATGCCTTGAATCCTATTTGACCCCTATTAAATATCAAAAGTAGAAAAAAAAAATTACTTGAAATGCTCAATATCTTGTAGGGTGTCATGCGCCCAACGTGATCCATGACTGTACAAATCTTAAATTGCTGCCTCGGGACTGAGACAAAGAGAAATAAAAGGGCAGTGATTCAATTTTTGTGTTTGATTAAAAATAACCGAAGTGTCATACCACCGCCAAACTAAGTATCACAGCCTTGATTTGCAACCTATGATCTATACCCTAGGCAATGGAATTATAGTAAGAAAATGGGGTCAATTAATATTAAACAAGAGAATGTCAGGCAGTGATTCTATTAAGAATTTAATTAACAAAAGAAGGCAGCCCTTAATTTATAAAGGATGCATCCTTTGCAAGGGCAATAGTCTCAATGAAGAGGTGTGACTCCCTCTCCTTCAAGGATATAAAAGGGAGATAAAACATTCGGAAGGGGCATCAAGGAATGGAATGATCAAACAAGTATGAAAGGAATTAAGGAATTAGAACTGAACTAAGAGCAAAAATAAATATTTAATAGCAGCAAATACATTAAAATATAAATTATGTGACTAGAGTAAATGATAGGCGCGTCCGTGTGTGTGCCATAGTAAGTGCAGAAATTATTGATCTTTGAGAGTAATCTAAATGCTTCTCATTTTTATGAAAATGTAATAGCAAATTTGTATAATAATTCATTTTGAATTTAGAGAAATGGATTGCAAACAACAAGGACGACCAGCGTTCTGAGTTCACGATAGGTTAAGGAAGACCAGCCTTCATGCTCTTATCAAGTACACCACCCCGAGTTGGGATGGATGGCCAACCTTCCATGCCCGTGGGCCACGAGGTGGAATGGAAGAGCGGCCTTCCATGGTCTTGGGCTTGATCAAGGAGGACGACCAGCCTCCAAGGTGAGCTGTGAGATGGAAGGGCTACCCACCTTCAATGCTCTCGCAATGCAAGTGCAACCAACCTTGAGACTGCGGTTTACAAATTTTTTAATGAATCCATAATGAGATTATTATAGGAATTCACAAGGCTATTGCCTTAATTGGATTTGTAATATGAATAATGTTTGTATGATATCATGATGCATAATAATGCTTAGTCAAAAGAGATGTTATCTTGGCTTATAGTTTAATGCCAATTTCCAGTGATTAATATTGTGTGCAGGACCTAAACCGAGAATTCTCTTGAAGGGCATTTCAATTGGAAAATTTATATTCTAATATAGATTAGATTTCTTATTTTTAAATGGAATTTGTGGTTTTAGGGCAAAATTTAGGAATATCCCAAAAGGGGACATCAAATAGGGGCACAACAACATAACAAAATATATGAAGCAAATTGCTGAAAATTGGTCATCAAAAGAAATAGAAGTGCTGGACAAAACAATAGTAACTATTGGAAAATTCAATGTGCATTTGCTGCAAAAGAAACAAAATGTGAAGCAAAATGCCAACTCTGTGCTATCCATGCAAAATTGTCAATAGTATCTCCCAATCCTTAATGTACTCTTTAAGAAAACAAACCATAAACCATCATGATTGAATATAACTAAAGATAATCATAGGTGAGACACTTCTGGAGAAATCTGTGTAAGATTAGTTCGCAACAAGGAGGATTGAAGATATTGCTCAATAAAAACTATGAGATAATGGCAAGGTCTCAGAAACAATATAACAAAAAATAGAATAAAACAATATAACAAAAAATTGATATAAGATATTTCTGGATAAAAGGGGAAGTCACGAAAGACAAAAATAATAATTAAAAACCATAGTAATAATAATAAAATGATAGTAAAATTAAAATATACTAATGCAAAAGGTGAAAGGATCGGGGGATAGGGTGAAAACAAGTCGAAACAGGTGGAGATTACAAAGAGAATACAAGATACAAGTAAAAGAAAAGAAAAAATTAATGATGATGAAATTAATTCAAAAATTGCATAAAATCAAAAGAGAATAGAAAATACTCTTAAGGATGGTCAGATTTTAAATCTTGACCCCTTCACTGTAATTATTTACATCTATAACAAAAAATTGATAATAGAAAGGGTGCAAACAAGCAATTTAGTAAGAATTCATGTGGATGGCAATTTATAGGATTGCGGCAGGATCTAAGCCTCGTAATGGAGATAGATGACATATTTCCACTATCTAGAAACAATTCCTTAACCTAAGAGCCCCCTTGTGGTATATTCATTGGCTTATGTTAGTGCTTCACATTGCCAGAGCAGTTGCATTGTGAAAGTTGTAAATTATAGAATGTTGATTTCTTTCATTCTAAAGAGGCAAATTATTTTTCATGGTATTCCCTTAAATTAATTCAGATGCAACACGTGTCATAGATAATATTTGTAAGATAGCATATCAATTACAGGTTACAAGTCTTTTATCTTGAGTTTTGATCTTCTTTGAAAATTGAAACTAAACCTTTCTAAATAACAGAATATAGATAAAATTGAGTTTTCCTTTAAAAAAAGATCCTAAATTTCATGGGAAAAACTTTATCCATTTAATTTTGCCAGAGTATTCCATATATCTGAAATGTCAAATGAGTATATAAAGGTTCAAGAGATACCTTCCATCTATCACCTAGACGAAGGAACCAATCTTGTTGATCAGCATTCTTTATTGGTTCAATGACTCTATTGCGAATGGCTATCTCTAGCCAGGAGTCCCCAACTGTTACAAGATCAGCTGCAATGATAGACCGAGGTGTTAAATGACGTTTTCTCAAACCTGAAGCAAGCTCGGAAATGATTCCACCAAGACTTCCTCGGAACTCAACTTGTAACTTCAACCTTCTACCTTGTGCTTGCACAAAGTCCTGCAATTACCAGTCATCAGGCCATTGATCAAGAAATTGATAATATCCTCAATGTGCATCACAAATAAATGTCAGCAATATTGTACATTAAATTGTATGACCTCTGTAATCTTGATTTTAAATGATGGTTTTTGAAATTCTATAACATAACACTAACCTTCAGTTAACATTTTCCCAGACACAAGGTTTGAAAATGTATATCAGTCTAAATACCTAATATCAATGACTTATTTGTAGCATAAGACATTTGAATCATTTCCTTAACAAAGAGAGAGAGAGAGCATTCATTTTCTCCTTGAAGTAGACAATATGGGATATTCAACAACAGTCTATGAGTACAAGAAAGACAAAAGGATCATTAAGAAGTCGATATAAAACAGAATGTACAACAGAAATCTTGGAAGCCTTAGCAGAAGAATTCAACAATGAGATAATCACATTAATAAAGAATTGCCTTTTCCAAAAACCTTAAACTGATGAGCTCATTAATCATCACAGAAATTAGTAATAAAATATTATCTGCAATTATTTTCAACAATTGACTGTGAAACAAGAAATGATACTCACGGTACAACAGTTTAAAAATCATGCACAAACTCATAGAACATTTGATATCATAATATAGTTTGTCTGAGCTCCAAGAAAACAGATAAATATTCAACCTTAAAGTTTCAGTTAGGCATAGAAGATATAGCAGTCAAATTACAAGCATACTACAATAACAACAAGCAGAATTTACAATATTTACACAACCCTTAGATAGGTACTTATGTGTACTTTCTGAAACAATATTTAATTAAACATATGTTTTCCAGTGCACCTTTTTGCACTTTTAATTGATCTCTCTCTCTCTCTCTCTCTCTCATGGCCCCCATTATGGACTTGATTCTTTTGCCTTCTTGGCAACATATATCATGTTATCATTATGATATCATCAATAATACATCTTAATGACCTACTCATAGCAGCTGCTTTACAAGATTGCTGGGTTTCATGGTAGGAATTTCTATGATCTGCATAGGAATTTCTATTATTTGCATTGGAGATTATATGGTTTGCACAACATTTTTTCAACCCATTTTTTGGAAGTTGGAAGCACAAAAACCATATGCAACTTTCCTTTAAGAAGAAAATCTTAAAGGTTAAAAAGACAAAACACTTAAAATAATATCGTGTTAAAGCCCGCTGCAGTCACTACAAGGGTGCTTTAAGAACTATGGACCAAAAGAAACATGTTTTAATGTTAAATACTGAAGCTCCTTATAATTAATAAAAAGCACAGTTAAAATCTTCAAACATTTAGATTCATTCAGGAGGAAGGAAATTTTCAAAAAATTGGAAATTAAGAAGTGTCCAGATTGGAAAAACATAAATACTTTAGATTCCATTTAAAGCTTTATATATTTCTCAACAAAATTTATGAAAAAAAAAACATTGACCATGCAAAACAAAAAACTGTGAAACTACATGAATAGGTTTTGATATTTCATTGTGAGACTTAATTTACATCAGCTTTTGGCTTCTAATCATTTTTAGATGTTTCTGACTTTCATTTCTCAAATTCATTTTAATCTTAATGTTCTCCACACAATATTAATATAAAAAAATAAGTCTGCATCAGTTTGGTTCAGGAACAAACCTTGCCCATATTCAGCCAGACCTGCTAAATATCAGTGTTACCCTGAGTTTCCAGGACGGGGACGGCAGGGGACGGGGGGACAGGTTTCCGGGACGACAAATTTTTTTGCCAAGTTTGGGGACGGCAGGGGACGGCAAAGGGGACGACTATATAAATATAGGGGAATTTGCATATATACATTACATTCATATGAAAGCATGGATAAAGCATGCCATTTAAACATCATACTCATAGAACCTTAACATACAACATTTTCAATATTCAAACATAATACTCAATATGCATTCATAATTCGGAATTCATTGTCAATATGCATGTAATATTAAAATAAAAACATACAAAAATTGAAATACACCCAAGAACATAATTCACCATTCGGAGTTCATTGTCAATAGCAACAAGAACAATAACCCACCTTCCAGATTGAAGCACACTACTATTATTTAAGTTTGATATAAATTATTGGTGTACACATTATAGGCATAGTGTTACAATTGCTTTGGAAGATAATGCTTTGCACATTAGTGCTAGTCCATGAAATCACATTCCTATGAAATACTAACATGAAAAACCTTGGAAACTGTGTTGGAGTTGACTGTTGCAGGTTTGACATTGACTCCAGAAAGGGCTGCTATAGATAGTGGATCAAATATATGTCTCCCAATGCTC
>MU223622.1:881906-912600 GCA_018584345.1 Thuja plicata
GTACAGTGCATGGTGTCCAAAAAATATGCTCATACCGACTCTCAACCAAAGCACCTGCACCCCTACAATTTTTGGCATTGTCTGTAATCACCTGGACCACATTCTCACTACCCACCATCTCTATGGCGTCAATGAGAATTCTAGAAATGAAATTTGCATCCTTCACCTCTCCTTCACAATCAACTGCCTTCAAAAACATTGCCCCTTTGGGGGACATTGCAATCACATTAATCAATGGCAAGTTTCTTGTATCTTTCCATCCATCAGAAACAATATATATACCCGATGTTTTCCAAGAAGCTCTAATTGGTTGAAGAGCTTTGTCTATAGAAGCCTTCTCTTTTTGCAAAAGAGTGGTACACACCTTTTCATACCCGGGACTTGTGTAATCAGCTAGTACTTTACTGATGGCTGCCACGATTTCCTTCCAATATGGTGATCTTACCAAGTTGAAAGGAAGACCATTGGCATAGAGGCAACGTGCAATGGCTTCATCAACACACTCTCTTGCCTCCATTTTAAATGCAATGTCCAATGGACCTCTTTTGCGAGCTCTCATTTCTACTTCTTCCTCGTTCTCTTCCGGTACAGGCACTTGCAAGAATGGATGTTTGAAAGATTGAATTGGTTCAATGGGTAATTGTGTTTTACTTTTATTCTTTCCGGATGGAGGTTGATAAAAACTTTTTTTGGATCTTTTAACCATATTATCAGCAACCTCTTGTTCTTTTACATATGACACTATTTGTGCGTCTAACATTCCTTTCCCACTTGTGCCTTTGCACATAGCCATCCCTTTACCAACAGGGCCCATAAAATGAAGTTTGACCCAGGAATATGAGCTATTGAATGCTTTGCCTTTGTTACTTTCACAATATTTACACTTACAAAAATATGAACCACCTCTTGCAACCTGTTGTATTCTTGTGGTATGTCTCCATAAAAGAGATCCTACATCAATTTTGAAATTATCACCTCCTTCCCATGCCACTGAACTTTGACTACCAGTGGTGACCATCCTTTCACAATACATGTAATTTCTTGCTTTGCTAATAAGATATTAAGAAATTAAATAACTTAAATTAGAAAACAACTATGAACATCAGCCAAACAAGTGCAAAAAAATGATATAAACATACTAAAATGGATAGCTAAACTTCTTTCTTCAATTCTTTTTTTTTTTAAATTAAAAAAATTTGCAAAATTTCTTCCCAAACTTGAAAAAATTCGTCAAAATCTCAAAAAAACCCATTAAAGGACTCAAGAATGGGATCAAATGCTTACCTTAGAAGCACAAAACTCCTTTGTGGAAGCAATCCCTTGCCCTACGAACGATTCTTTTTGAAAAGAATCACTTTGCCTTCAACATGCAAAAATGGAGACCAAATGGAGAAGAGAGTGTAGCTGCAAAACAATTAGAATGAATAGTTTGAAAGACCTCCTTTAGGGTCGTTTTAGGGTTTAGAAGAAAAAAATAGATTAAAAAAATGTATTTTGCACATGTTTTAAAGTGCCTTTAGTGAAAAAAATGAATAAAAAAATGTGTTTTTATGTGTATTCTAGGTAGTCAACCCGCGGATGCTCCCGAATGCTCTGTGGATGCCTCCCCGAAGTGCATCACGGGCATCCGAATGCGTCTGGATGCCTGCCACAGGCATCCATACGCATTCGGATGCCTGTGATGCGCATTCGGGAAGCATCCACAAGGCATCCGCGCCCGATTCTGCCTCAGCGTGCATCCGCTCCCGCATCGAGCGTCTGGACCCACATCGGCTTCTTAGGTAAATACAGAAAGCAGGTCAATGCGCAGTGACTGAACTCGTCAAGCTGTTGAAATGCACAAATATAAATGCCAAATATTTTTAAGGAAAACACTTATGAATACCAAATATAGATTAAAAAAATGTATTTTGCACATGTTTTAAAGTGCCTTTAGTGAAAAAATGAATAAAAAAATGTGTTTTTACGTGTTTTCTGGGCTGGGCAGTGAGCCCGCGGATGCTCCCGGATGCTCTATGGATGCCTCCCGGAAGCGCATCACAGGCATCCATACCCATCCGGATGCCTGTGATGCGCATTCGGGCGGCATCCACAGGGCATCTGCACTCGCTTCTGCCTCGGCGTGCATCCACTCCCGCATCGAGCGTCTGGAGGCCCGCATCGGCTTCTTAGGTAAATACAGAAAGCAGGTCAATGCACAGTGACTGAACTCATCAAGCTGTTGAAATTAAATACCAAATATTTCTAAGGAAAACACATAAGAATACCAAATATTTGTTTAAGGCATCAATAGTAACAGAGTAAGAAAATGTCAAAGTTAAAGTGACTCCTGAAAGCCTAGAATTTGTCAAGCTGTTGAAATGCACAATCCGCATAGGGTGCGCAAAACACCATTATTTATATTTGTTGTGCTATGCAGCTCGATTCAAAGCAAAAAAGTTTGTCTTTCATTTGGATTCTCTAGAGCAAAAAAGTTTGTCTTTCATGGGCAGTCATTTTTCGTGCGGTTCGTCTATTCTGTTGTCTGACACTGTTAAAGTTGTGATGATGAATGGAATTAGCGTCAAAGAATTTGAGAAAGGAACAAAAGTGGGCTGTCGTATTGATCTGCTGTCAGCAGATAACAATTTACAAGCGAAAAACATTTATGATGCGCATCCGGGCGGCATCCACGCCCGATTCCGCCTCAGCCCGCATCCGCTCCCGCATCGAACGTCCAGGAGGGCGCATTGGTATCTTGGGTATAATGTAATTGCATACCATGAATCGCTGCTTCAGTCACAGTATTGATCATTAAGTGCATGAACAGCAATGGACTTTCTTCCAATTCCCTAAACGCCAATGCGCAGATGATTTCAGATTATGGACAGTATTGTCCCAGCTTGTACAGATTAAATTAAATGCTTTCAGACCTGAATGGCATTCTTCTTATTAACTTTAGATCTGCACTGCACTCCCAGATAATGCCCAGCACTGTGCAGCACCTCCCAATCAATTCTCATACCTGTATGACCCTATTCCAAATGGTTGCAGACTTGGATGTCTTGCTGCAAATGTATCCCTAACTGGTACGACCCTGTCTTGGGTTTGTATGGCTTGCTTAGGCTTGGACGGCACTTGTCAAGCAATGATAATTCAGTCACAATAGATTTGCTTCAAACTCAGACTTCAACTCCTCAAATCGAACCCTCCTGGATAACTAAAATTGTATCAAATGAAAAGTAACAGCTATATAGGATAATCCGATTTATACCTCGAAATGAATATTCAAAGATCCTCCTAACTGTGTCTTCCAACAGTGAAGAGAATGTCATTCATGAGGGATTTCATACTCACAAACCCTTGAAAAAGAACTCTCCAATATTTCATAAATTTCTTATTTCATCCAGCATGCCTGAAAGAGAGCTCTTAAATCTGTTTTACAACGCTGTCATAAGAGCTCATTCACTCACCTTACCAATGTGGGATAAACAAAATCACTTTTCGTCTTTTCCTATTTTTTCAAGATTTTGCTTTTTCCCATATTTTCTCGCGATTGCTTCTCCCCCCCCCCCCCCCCATTTTATTGTAATTGCTTTTTCCCCTATTTTTCCGCGACACTTTTCCTTTAATATTTTCCCATGTCATTTAAAATAATTCACCCTTTAACTTAAGTCTCCAAACATTTTATGTCTCCAATGTGTTACTAAATAAAGGGACTTTAAATATTTCTCACTTCACTATAGTCTTGCATTATATTAAAACTCTTCTATCAATATTAATCATTTACCATCGACATGACACTGCAAATCTTGACCATGCCCAAAATGACTTACTATAAATAGAAAGTATGCCCAAGACTGCATCCAGACACCTCAGATCGACCTGCAACAAAAACTACCTAGGCCAAAAGGCCTTAAAGTCCCTTTATTGTCCTAATTAACCTACGGGACCATGGAGAAATAGGCTAACGACAAACTCTTTCAACTTGTGCTAGAAAGAGGACATTACAACTCCCGTCAAGGATGATCCAAATGCACCACTAGACATCAAGATTAAGAGGAGGAAACACCCTCAAGAGAATATCTAAGCAAAAGAATGCACAATATTAAAGATAGTATGTCAAAATTTAATTTTTTAATGGCTCTAAAGATGTCGAAGTTTCCATAGCACCAAAACTAAGACAAGAAGCAAGGTTCCCAAATTCTTATTAAAAATATTCATCGAGAGCAAGGTGGTGCAGGATTCCCCATGCCCTTTAACAACAACACACAAGTAAGATGCGCAAAAGTTCAATGGCCATGATCTAGCCACTTGGATCTGTCAAACGGGAAAAAAAAAGATTTGAGCCATGTTCCTACAACACAAAGGGTAACTGATGTTTCTCTACTGTAAAAAGAAGTAATTCACTTGGTATTATTGGTTGACTAAGCAAAAGAATTGTCATCACATGGTCTATGTTTATAGAGGAATTCCAATCACACTTTAGTAGCAGCTACTTCAATCAATTGGCCAAACTTTTTACAACTTCAGACTTTTAGTTTGAGAGTACAAAGAAATGAAAGCTCTATTGTTGGGCAATTGACAGGTCTTACTCAATGTGAGGTAAGAATATTATCTCTGGGTGACTTGAAGTTAGTTAAGGAAAAATGGTTAGTTACTAGAAGGCATAATTCACTAGTAATAAAAATGTAAGAATTTTGACTCAATATTTTTATCAACCCACAAAACTAACACCACAATATCCTTCAAAGATAGCAAAGGCAACAAATAGCATAAATGAGTGGAGTAGTTATTCATGCTCGCCATTGCTTTCGGCTCGCTCCCAGATTCAAATTTTGGAATCCAGCTCGATTGCCTTGGCATTAATGGCTCCCATGCTTGCAACCTAGTGGCAGATATTTCAAACACGGGTTATATTGTATCCCCGTCTAGTTCTAACAAGATTCTAAAGGCTACGCACGGTGCTTCAAGTGATTTTATGGCTCCTGGGGTTGCAATGTCCAAGCCTACCACCTCTTCGCCACTCAAAACTTCATTTGTTAATCTTCTACATATTCCCTCAAGTGGGGTTCCTCCTAGTGCTTCCCACAAGTGTTCACCTTGTGCTTCCACAACTCCGATGGTGCTTTTGGTTAATAGGTGCTTGAGTGCATTTGAGAGAAAAAGGCTGATTTGCAAACTTCAACCGTTTGTGGCCCTTGTTACTGGTTTTGAATAAATGGATCTCTGAGCATTGAAACCATATGCTTATAGGTAAGATTGAGATTTATCCTTGTGCCTATGGTTTCTTTGTTGTCTTTTTTGCCTCCTTTGAAGATAGGGATGTTGTGTTGGTTATGGGTAACTCGAAATGGGGCCCTCACCAACTCTCTCCTTGGCCTTGGTCTACCTCCTTCAACCCACTAAAAGAGTACTGATTTGTCCCCTATTTGGCCACAACTTCCCTACCTCCCTCTCCATTATTGGTGCAAATCGTCCTATGAGGCTATTGGTAACACCTTGGGTCGCTTTCTTAAGGTGGACTCAGATACTAATAATTTCTCCCATACGTCCTATGCCTGCATCTTAGTCGACATTGATCTTTCTAAGGCGCTTTTGGGAAAGATTATTTTGCAGGTGAGCGAGCAACCTTGGACTCAAATTGTCGACTATGAAGGTATTCCATTCTACTACAGTCATTGTTTAGCCACTGGACATTTAACTTCCACCTGTCCCTGTGGGTCCCATCGCGGTTTTCCTCCACCTCGTGGAGGAACACTGACCGTCGCCATCTCACTGTATTCCTTTCTTCGGATGATAACTCGGATAACTTTACTGATTTGATGCCTCCTCTCTTGTTGCATCGACTAGTTCGACCGCTTGAGCCATTGCTTTGGTTGCCCCTACATCTGGGGACTTGGATTGCTCTCCTCTCCTTTCGCTGGTTCGTAGCACACAATCTATTTTGTGAGGCCTCCCCCTCCAAACTGGGTGCTTGTCAAGGTGGGACTTCTTCCAATTTAGTTTTATAGAGGTTTAACATGCAAGATCGTAGACCATTATGTGTTTCTTTTACAATTGGAACGAAGTTATCTACTTCAAATTGTCCTACATCCCCATCAAAGATGGAAGAGATGAGCAAAAGGCCTTAGTTGAGTGTCGTTAAAAGTTTGATGAATGCTATGGCCAGTGTTTGACCAAACATTCCACAAGCAGTGGGAGTTCTTTCCAGACATATGTCTAATCCAAGTAGAGTTCATTGGGATGTAGTTAAAAGAGTCTTCAAACATTTGAAGCGTACCTCAGAGTATTCTTTGTGTTATCATGGTAATTTGATAGGAAATGTGATTTCTCTTGATATTCACGGTTATGTGGATTCAGCCTGGGCAGGTGATACTGATAGCAGGAAATCCACCAGTGCTTATGTGTTTATTTATTAGGTGGTACAATCGGTTGGATGAGTAAGCAACAGGCTGTGGTTGCTTTGTCCACTCCTAAAGTTGGGCATATGGCAGCTACTCATGTTTGTAAAGAATTTGTTTAGCTTAAGAGATTGTGTTCAAATATTTGAATGATACAAGGTGCAATGGAAGTTTATTCTGACAATCAAAGTGCAATCTGCCAAGCTAAGAACCTAGCATTTCATGCGTGGACTAAGCACATTGACGTTCAATATCACTTTGTGAGAGATATGGTCAAGGACGGTAGGGTGAAGCTAGTAACATAGAGACTTTGATGAATGTTGCAAATCCTTTAACTAAGGTTGTGACCATAGAGAAGTTCAAATGGTGTTCGAAGTGTATGAGCTTCTCAACCCATAGCAATCAAAACATGATGTTGGTAACCCTCTTGTTGCTCTTGTAAGGTGTTTAACAATTGGGAGATTTGTAGCGAAAATGGTGTCTCAACCTTGCAATAGAAAAAGATTATTGTTGATAAATGAGTGTGGGGGATCGCAAGGGGGGGTTATCCCCTTGCAGGGTCCTGGGGGGATGGCCCCCCAACTAGAGGATCTAGGCGTCGTGTGCCCAAGTGGGGATTCGAGGGAAGCGCCTTCAAAGCCACATTTTATGTATAACTTATCATTGTAAATCTTAACCAGTAATCATTAGGTCACAAATCTAACAATGGATATTATGTGTGTTTTGCTTGCCCTAGAAGGCAACTCTAATTTATGAAGGCATTGTATTACGGCTATGTGGTGTGATGTACTGTGAGTCTAATAGTTGTTGAATTGCCTCTGATTCTCAGTTAGTCATACTCCTATGAGAAGCTTGCTCTGCAAATATATTGTAATATGTTGTTGATTTCTAAAGAATGTATTGGGCGGCTTTTGGAGTGTGGGATTTTTCTTCTAAAAGGTTTTTCCCCACATAAGCTTTTCCCCACATAAATCATTGTGTTGTGGTATGCACACTATTTATGATTATTTTTGTTAATCTTTTGTAGTTATTGTAAAGATCTGAAAAGTTTTGCATAAATCTCCTCTCAAGGTTAGTGTAGGAAGTTGTTCTGCTACCTTAACATCCTTTCATTTATGAGTTAAAACTATCGGGGGCACTATACCGGTATCAAAGCAAAGAAAGATTCACATGTTTCATGTTTCTCGCCTTTAAGAAGGCTCTTGGGCATTGTATCATTCCATCAATTGAATGAAAGGAAGTTGATTTTAGTTCCTAAAAAGATTGTTGACATCAAGGAATGGAACCTGAGAAATAATACTTTGCTTGTTGGAACGATCTTTCAATTGAGAATGCTACTTGGGAAGGAGTGCATATTTTAAAGCACCCAAATTTACAATTGCTTGTAGACAAATAATTATAGGGAAGGAGAACTCCCATGTCCCCTTCTCTAGCATAAATTTAGTGAAATTCCTTACCCTTTCTTGCTTTTTCTTGTAGGATAATGGAGTGAGGAAAAAGGGGAAATAATTAAATTATATTGTCAAAAAGTAACTTGTTTTATAATTTAAAAGACAACTTATGTTTAGTTATTTAAGGTTCAATATAAGAGGATGATTAAACATTAAAGTGTTCTAGACCCAAGGTCTTAAAAGTGAGTATCAAAAGGACACTTTGATTAGTTATAACTTTGAGTAAATAGTGAAATATAAAATATAATATTATTTCTTTCAAAAAACTTATAGGAACGAGGATCATTTTTCAAAAAGATCTGCTTGCTCATTAAAAGAAATCATTTTCCAAGACTGAACATGAGTTTTGTTTCTTCACCCAAGAACATAAACCCTCTAATATTGTTGGTTTCGAGAATGAAAAGTTTCCTACTCTTTCAATGCATTTCCACATAGGGATTGCCATCATACTCTAATTGACCTTGATTTCTCAATTCTATACTTTGATGCAAGTTTTTCAAGTATTTCCAATTCAAGGCAGTATTAATCTTGACATTGATTTATCAATTAACTTTTTGGAGTGATAATGTGCTCTACAAGTTGTACCTTTTTGGCTCAAGTCATACATGTGTATGAAATCTTCTTGGTCATACTACTCTATTCAAATCATACATCTGCTTGAAATCTTCATCATTTATTGTAGTTTTATCTGATTTTTCTGATCTAAATAATGGTTGTATAGATTGAGTTGTGCATAGTTTGTTGATTGTACATTTCTTATAGGTCAAAAAACAACATTTGACTTGTACAAAATAGTTTAGTTTGATGGAGTATAGTATTTGCACATAAAATGTCTATTTCAAGGTCACATAGCTATTGTCAGCCATACCATAAACATTTCAACCTAGCCATCAAATTCTTCAACTAGTATTCCACACATTCTTAATCCCATTATCTATTCTTTCAGGCAACCATAAGGAAATTATAGACCAACTAATGCCAAAACTTTGGGCTGAATAATGGTAGTTTGCTCTTGGGAACTAAAATCTTCATGTTAACATCTAATCTCAAGTAATTAATCTAGCAATAACATAGATGAAATCTTTTACTGCATCTCAAAAGTCATGTTAGGCTTAGGGAGCATATGCCGATTCTCAAGGCCATTTTTGTGAATAAATCAATGAATATTTGATCCTCTTAAGGAGTCCAACGACCTTTCTTTACTCCCAATTTTATCACAATCGCATTTGGAATGCAGTTAGAGAAAACACATAACTTCAAATTAAAAAAGGGGGTGGGCAGGCCCACAAGGAAACCCCCACACCTTTAAACAAAACCTAAACATATTTCATCTACCAAAACAACAAAAAAAGACTCATTTTAACATTTGCAAACTAAGAGAAGAGCAGCAGGTGTTCAAAGAGAGAACAACAGTTTAAAGAGGAGATTAGGGGCATCAAATCCACTACATTAGAGGTAATTTCTTCATCTTATAGTTGTTTTTGAAATTTGTTTTGTATTTTTCAAGTTTTTTCAAACTTTTCAGCACATAGGGAGAGCATTGAGGAAAAAATTTTCTATTTGAACTTGCAACTCTCTTTGCAATTCTTATCAAAAAAAATCATTAGCAGTAGTGGGAATAGTGATAGTGAGGAGGTTTAAGTTCAAATGCAAGAAAGTAGACCTAGATCTCACAGAAGTATGGCAGCCATTGGGGGATCTCCAGGGAGTGGGAGTATAGCAGGGCCAGTAGGTTCAAACCCATTGAATTTCCTTCTGAACTCCTGAAAACCTTTGCAAAAGGTCTATTTAACCCCAAGAAACGGAAGCCTCCGTTACAATTTGCTTCAAGAGTTGATAAAGATAAGGAAAAAAAATTAGAGGGGAATAGAGCATGGGAGTGCCATTTGTTTTAAAAACAATAGAGGCAGCTATACAAGAGTTTATTGCCATCTTTTGTGGATAGGTGGTCAAGGGGTGAAAGGTTGAGAAAAAATAACTCCAGCTGAGAAGATTGAGGCAACTAGATTGCAAAAGGAGGGAGGCAACAAAAAAAGGGATTCCATTGGAGAGTTTGCAGCCTAGTGTGTTACTGCCTAAGGATCCATGCATGTTGGATTTCATGGGGAAGAGGGTTCTACTTCTTCTAGCGGAAAGAAGAGAAGTACATCTGTTGCAGATAAGTTTAACATACAACCACAAGATGTGATTGAATCATCTATTTATAAGTTTTTTTTATTCATGCCATACCATTTCATGTGGCAAGTTCACCATATTTTAAACAAAATGTTCCGAGATGTGATAGTTGTCAATCCCTTAATTCATTCCATCTAGAGAAAATAAGCTGCGGACTGTTAAGTATTTATGTAATGTTTCTATAATAGTCATTCCGTTGGGATCTTTCCTTTTCGTAGTTAGTTCTTATTTAGAATGTTTATTTTCGGTCTTTCGTTTATGTTTTAGAAACTCTGCTTGTAATCTCTATTTAAGGAGCTTTTGTCTCCTTTGTAATTATTGAATATCAATCGAACATCATTTCATGGTATCATAGAGGTTGGTTTTTGGTGAATTTTTCTAATAAAATTTGTGGCTTAATTGCCTAGAAATCTTGAGGAAATTTCTTGAAGGTTTTTTTGATTGGTTTAATTTTTAAATCGTGGGGTTTACCTAGAAATTTTGAGCAAATTTCTAGAAGTTTTTGCCTGAGTTTTTTAAATAAAAAATTGTGGGGGATTTTTGGCGAATTATTTTATAGAATAAAAAATGTGGTTTTCCTTGAACATTTCAAGAGGAAATTTTCAAAAGATTTTTGCTCAATTTTATTTTTCAATTTTTGGCAATTTTTAAGAAAAAATTATGTGGCTTTTGCAGCTTTCTTTTTATATCTGCAAGGGTTTTTCGAGATTTTTTCATCAAAAATCATGGATCTTGTTTCAAGTACAAAGGAAGTTTCTTTTTTGTGCGATGTGTTTTTGCAATGTTGCAGTACCGCATGATAGTGGTTTCCATAGATGCAATAATCGCCAATAAATCAGCAATTTTTTAACTTATCATGAGAAATTGGAGGAGGCGAGTAATCACCACATTTACTCGCCGAAGCTTCTTGCCAAGAAGTTGCATAAAAATTGCCAAATTTTATGCAACTTCTTGTTGATTTCTTGGCAAGCCCGTGGTTATTTATCAGCTGCAGGTTTATATTAGGTTTTGACGTCAAAACAAAATGTCATTCTGCATTTTGTGAATTGTATTTTGCTGTCCAAGCCAAAATAAAAACCTTGCAAGGTGATTTGCAAGGATTTAGGTCAATTTGGACCGGATTTGAAGAGGATTTCCAAGGGAGTTCAAACACGTCTATTTTGGGAGGAAAATGCTTCAAATATGAAGAATCCAAAGGCCACACAAGAGGGAAATGTGCTTGCCAGCAAGGGCGCTGCCCCTCGACCCCGCCTTGTATCGCGACAAGGAGCACGCCCTGGGCATTGCTCCGAGACCCTGCAAGGGGTGTTGCCCCTTGACCCCATTAGGGGTTGCCGCCCCCAAACCCCCACTTTCAAATTTAAAAACTGTTAAATTTTTGGATCAGATTTGTACAGTCTTTTAAATTTTATGATCAGAGTTCTATCTCACAACTCTGATTAAATGTATATATATATATATATATATAATAATAATAATATGTTTATTGCAGATATATATCAATATTAATTCAGCAAATTTAATATTAATTTAAATATAAAAATAAACTGCAAATGTTGTTCTTCACGGTGGTCAAGGATGCTTTACACTTCTGATTTTTTGTGTGTCTTCATCGACCCGTTCACACATTATGTATATCATAATGTGGAGCCATGTGCACAAAGGGACATGACTCCACGTGAACGAAGTTCACGTGGGGTCATTTACTTTCATGCACATGGCTCCACATTATTACTATCGGCCCCCTTCCTTATAACATCAATCTTCATCGACTTGTTAGTCGATTTAACATATAATGACATTTAATTCGTCAAATCACTATGTTATAGTTAGTTTATTATTATTAACATAATTTAATATAATGATTTCTCATTTACACTTGTATGTATATATGTAATCATTTATATATAATAAGGAGGCCATTCTTTATTAAATATATATGCTTACATATTATTATATTATTAATTTTGCTAATAATAATAATCTTTGACATATGGAGAGTACCTGTGCTTATGATTTGAATAATGTGATTATTTTGACTGATGCTACAAATCATCAACAAAAACAAAAGAAGAAATTGATGGGGAAATTGCGTTGAATTAAGATGATGTTTTTATACCCACTTTACTGAGTTCCCCCGTCATTGATGCCCCATGTCCCATTGTTCCCGCAGGGCAATGGAACATTGTTTTATCTCCTTTTTGTTGCATCTAGGTTTGTAGAAACTCAATAATGGCAATTCCTAAGTACTCTAAATTGCTTTAGAGTCTAATGAACAAGATTTAACACCATTTTTTCCAGGATGGAGGTCGAGCCACAACTAGTTGTACCAAGCGAGGAGGCACAACCACAGTGGACTCCTAGGACTAGACCCTCTACCTCTCCCCTAGTTTTTACTAGATTCGGGAAGAGGAAGATGTAAATTGTTTTGATGTTGTATTTACTTATAGTTTTACAAAGGCAATTTGCTATTTTAATTTTGCTCCAAACCATCAAGCTACCAGTCATCAGCATTCCACATGAGAATGCCATTTTGTACCCAATTTGCATTTAAATATATCTAGACTCAGCTCGTTTCTTTTGTTTACTCATTTACTGACTCATTAGATCCATCTCCTCATTGAATTTTGCCAAAAAAAAATACATTTCTAATTAAATTTAAGCAATTTTTAAGTTGTTGAGTTTTTTGCCGAGAAGTTGTCGAGTTATCATTGAGTTTTTACCAAGTTTTTTTGGGCCTCGGCGAGAAGTTGCCGAGTCCGAGTATTTCAACTATGGTGGTTTCCATGAATAGTGGAGGTTTTTGCACTTTTATCCCCAAAAATCATGATTTTTCAAATGCAAAAGGGTTTTGCTTATTTTTCCCAAAAATTGCGGCTTTCTTTGTCGGGGCTTTGCTAGTCAATTAACATCAACTACTAAAGATGTTAATTAACTAAATGATGAATAAAAAATGTTTTAAACGCTTAAAAATCTTTGAATTTCTTGGGTTTTTCAACTTGCTGAGTCCGGACGCCCAGTCTGAGTCCGAGTCCGAAATCAGCTTGCCGAGTCCGAGTCCGAGTCTTGTAACTATGTTATTTCGTAGTTGAAGAGGAAGGGACTGAAGTGTTTCCAAGGAGAGGCCTGTCTAAAATCCAGCCAATAGGTTGATTCCCAATATAGGGTAGGGATCAGCGACCCTGAGCGCCTTGCAGGCATAGTATGATAGGATAAGGGCTTGGACCTGTAAACTTTGAGGGAACCTGTTGTGATTGGTATCTAAGCAACTTGGTTACGTCCTAATCTTCTTCTCAGACTAAAATGGTAATAAGGGCAGCATGGATATTTAAGAATAATATATGTTTGATGAATGAACAACTCTCCTTAGTTTGAATTATGGAATAGCATAGTTTAAATCAACATATCCTAGTCAAATCAGCTTAAACCATAAGTATATTAAATATGGGACGATTATACAGGCCTAGTCTTAGCAGGGGACATTACAGTAGAGTGGGGTAGAGGGCATGAAGCAAGCACACCAGAAGAAAGAAGTGTGAAACAAAAAATCCCTGATGATGATTGGTGGTCCACAATGAGGTAATAAAATAGCTGATTTTCTTATTTAATTATTAAAATGTTAATTTAATAATTTATTAATGTTCCTCACTTGTAAAATTATTTTAGACGATTTTATCTTGCACTTGCAGATATTTTGCTCCTTCATTGAGCCTATCATGTGAATGATTAGTTATGTTGATAGTAGATACTAACTCTCCTAGCCTTGGAGACCTTTATGAGACCTTTGATAGCATGCTTGGACAAATCAAGCAAGCAATTTATAGCAGGGTTCCTACTTTGCGATTTTATGAGGAGCATCTTAAGCCCATTGTGATGTGACAATAGAACAATATGAACACCTTAGATCCATATGGCAACCTATGCTCTCAATCCCAAATGTACACTAAAGAGGATTCTACTTTACTTTCCACATAGTGGCTTGCATTTATCAATCTTTGTGATCCAATCTTTAGCGAACCAGAGGCAAGGTGGGAGAGAGCTACATTAGCCCAAATTGGTCGTATTGGATGGTGGATGTGGCATGGCAAGAATGCACCAGAGTTCAGGTTACTTGACGTACATCTTCTTTAATAGATTGCTAGTTCCTCTGTAGTTGAGAGGAATTGGTCCACATATAACTTAATCCTATGAGTCAAGAGGAAAATCCTTACATATAGATGACTGGGGAAGTTAGTGGTTGTACACAATGCTTTGTGACCGCACGATTAACAAACTTCTAAGTATCATCAAACTCCAACCTTACATTGGGATGTTGAACCCAAAGACGCTATACAAATCAATAAGGACACACGGGAGGGATTGGTTGGGATTCCATTGCCTGAGGCAGCCCCTCATACTCGTAGTGACTCAAACTCAAGCTCCAATTTTGATTTAGATCTCCAAGTTGCATCTATTGATTAGGGACAGCCATATATTTTCTACACTAATGTCATTTCATGGCTGAAACTTGGAGACTTTGGGCATTTTTGTTATGATTCTTATATAATATTTATGTACATTGACAATGAAAGCATTTGAATTTTGTTAATTTATTTGTCAATTCTCATGTAAAATCTCAATTGAAGTCTACTACTTTGTATTAAGCTTCTACAATGTCTATGATGAATCATTTATCAATGTTATGATATGAATATTTGAAATTTCTGTATATTTTTAAAAATTTCCCTATTTGTTAATGGTTGTCCCCTGTCGTCCCATAAAAAATCATCCAAAAGTAACCTTGTACTAGAAACACGTACTTTGCTGTCCCCGTCCCCAAAACTTGGGGAGCATAGAAACATTTACCTCCTTTATATAAAAAATGAACTTATTCCACACCAACATCTCAATAATGTTCCCTAATTTTAATTTTTTGTCATTTGGTAGCAAGGTCAAACTAGCAATGGCACTGATTGCCATTATATAGTATTTGGTCATGCCATTACAATGACTTGTGGGTCAAATCCAAAGCAGGGTTGCATATGTTTTTCCTATTTTTCCCACCAAGTGGAAATTGTGTCCCAATGAGGAAACATCGGCAATCACAATAGTACCATGAAAAGTATTAGGCAGAACCACAATTGTTTCAGCTACTTCTTGCATGAATAACAAAATGCTTGCTTCAACTAATTAAAACCATCTTACATATCTCACTCTTGACGAATATATATTTATTTCAACCTTTCACACAGCTAACAAGGGTAATGATTTATGAGTATTTTCCTCATGTTAAATGACATAGCTTCTTACTCTTACAAAGGATTTTAATCTATTAACAAAGAACTTGCTATAGAATTGGTACTTACAAAGGTCTTGTGATTTTCTTATAAGAATTTTGTAGTTTGGGAATAATCAAATAATTCTAAATTAATATGAAATCTAATACTCAAAACTAAACATTATACATCACTAACTGGGAACAAAATTCATAGAACTTCCACCATTTTATTTTAATTTTACTAGTGCTCGGAAAAGTACAAACTCGGTATTTCAACTTGTGTAGTACATTGTAATAGCCAAGGAAGAAAGGTCTTTCAACTAAACAACTAAAATGTGGTTTAAAAGAGCAAATGTACAAACCAATGTAAATTAATGGATATGAAAAGTTAGATGAATAAGAAGTACAAGATGCATAAATTCAACAAATCACCCAATATATACAGGAGGAAAACCCATCTAGATTAACAACCCCATAAACCATCTTTTTATTATAAAATACTTACAAAATTATTGTTTCCTTCTATATTTGATAAATTGAATACATTAAGGAATAGCAAAGATGACAGTGGATACCAGATACAAGAGAAAGTATACCTTTATTCGCTCATGAATTTATTATAGAGAAGAAGACCAAAGATGGTCAACCAAGGGTTACTGTTCATCTAACTACACCATACACCTTTCCTTAACGAAACACAAAATATTTAAAGGACCCGACAATTGCCAAGAAGAACACAACTGTCAACCAACCGACACTTACAACTACCCCAGAGTGACAACAAACTTAATTTGGATGATTACTACATTGTCGGATAACCAATACTATCAATAACAATAGGCATTGTACACTGACTACAATTATCTACTAAATTTATAGAAGAAACCTAACTTCTCACTTTCATATGGCCAATAACACCTCTTGCACATAGTGATAGAATTTATTATAAATAGCCAAACTGAATTACTTCTTAATGAGAGAAGATTCTTAAATATAGAAAGAATCTAGAACGGGTGACAAAGTACCTTATAAAATATTAGTCGCACCTATTCAAAACTACCATTTATAAATGATAATAATCTAATAGTTTATTAGATTTTAATTATTGAATGGTATATACTTTATAAAGCATTTGATAATCATACGGTTTATAATCTTATATAAAAACAATATAAATGTTATAAGGGCATGGCTCTAATAACATCAAGGTCTAACATTTTCATCACCTCCTTGAGCACCACCAATACTTTTTTTAATCCCCCTTAAAGGCACCTACAACATTTGTACCCATCAACTCACACTAAAATATTGTCTTTTTGAATAAGAACCTTTAATAGAGTCCCTTGTTTCTTTAGCACCAACCACTAACCCAATGGAATCAACCCTAAAAATTAACCCAGAGGAATCAACCCTAAAATTATCATTCAAAGAGAAAGGCAAGCGGTTAGAGATATTTTGAGTGACAATCAATCAATTCTAACGAGTCAAGACCTCTCTTGTTGTCAATCCAACCCTTTGCTTCTAAATATTAGGATGTAGGGATAGTCTCCAAGAAATTCTTATCAAAATAAATAGAAATATTTACCATGTTTATGTTGTCAACACAAATATCATCCTGATCAATAATATCATGTGAAGGACCTCTAAGAAAATCTTGAAAATCATTATCCAAACCCACCTTACCAACATCAAGAACCATACCATCACTTAATCTATTTCAAATAATTTGCTCTAATTTGCTCTAGCAATCTTGCAGATGTAATAGAATGCATTCATCTTGGTAGGAAAATGTAGACAGAAACACAGGATGTGCATAAGGATATCCAAGCAGAATTGAAATGCATACTAGTAAGCTTACAAGGGAAATGCATTAGATGAGCACCAACATAATGAATTGTGTAAAGCACAAAATGCCCTCAGATAGATGGTAAAGGAATCAGAAGTGCAATATAATGAGGACCAAAATCTATTGGACAATTTGAAGAAGTTGCATGGTGTTCTTCTACCAAGGATAGGCCTTAAAGATGAAGATCCACCATCTCACTTCCAAAAACTTGCCAAAACTCCAATCAAGCTTAACAGGGACCTTATAATGTCCCCTTTTTATGTAACCTTACAATAATTGAATGATTAACATTAAGATGTCGAAAAATAAGTAAATTTAACGACAACTAATTTTAATTGTTTAAAAAGGTCATAAAAATAATTAATTAATTAAATATTGAACAATCCTCAGCTTTTCGAGATAAGTGTTGAATCATGGTTGTTTAATAAAGTGACTTGTTTTACCTCAAAGGAAATTATAAGAGGCTTAATTTATTGGTGAGAAAATGGAATAAACGAAATATCATAAAGTCACTTATGAGAAGTCTAATACTTAAAAATGATTTTTTTGAGAGCTCATTTGCATTATTATTAGTTCTAATATTTCTCTTGGAGAGCTTTGAGATCTTTTGGCTCTCGATTCAGAAAGCCCTAGTATAAAAACCCTTGGATTTCTTCTGGTTGTCACGGGGCTAGATTTAGCTCATGCTCAGGATGAGCCTCTCCCTGAGAATTCCAAACTCGCACGGCACTGGCAAGCCTTACTCGTGACTCCCATTGTGGACGAGTCCATTTCTTGGTCCCAGACTACACCTGCCCCAAATATCAAGTGCCCACCACCTGACTGCATAAACATACACCCCACAGAATAGAAGTGCATGTCGAACCTCCTTGGCTCTGCTCCTTTTGCTGCTCCTCGCACGCATCCTCGAGCCCAATGCTCTACTCCTGTCCAACCCTGTTAAACCCCTATTATACTGGCCACCTTATGCTTTCGACTATGGCATCCCCCATAAGACCCAAGCTACTAACATTAGCCTTTGTGATCTCAACTCCCCGAGTTCTCTTGATCACCGTTTCGCCACTCTAAATGCCCTGGAACCACAGTAGCTCCCCCTTGCTCAACTATGCATGCTCCCCTTGAACTATGCACTGCACTACCTGAGTACATCAGGACTCCCTGAGTCTCCCTTGCTTAACACTGCATCCCACCTGAGTGACTTGGACCACAGAGTCCTTCTCGCTGCGCATACTACCAAAGCATACTTGGCACTACCAAAGCACCTCCGAACACATTGAGTCCTCTTGTCTTTCCTTGCATGCTACCAAAGAATGCACAGTACTACCGAAGCACGGGCGCCCCATGTTGGGCTCCCCCAGTCCACCATAGACCTTGAAGCACCAATTCGTTCCCCATGGGACAGCTAACCACCATAGCTAGCTTTGAATGCAAACACTGAGCGCTGACTGCCTTGACCCCCGGTCTCTGTCTACATGACACTGTTGGTGAACCCTGTTACTCATGCATCGATTGCATTCCGACCAACTCATGCACACCTGCAATCTTAGCTCTATGGATTCTCTGTGTAATGCATACCTACTTGAGCTCCACGCCCTTGCTCCATGATCCATCCCAATCCCTTGTTCGCTGTACTCACTTTCCAACTCGAATGTACCACCATAGCACCTTGCCTATGAACCATATCACCATTTCAGTCATGCACCACAACTCACCTTCGATCACCCTTATGAATCTACCTCATGGCTTGGCTCACTGTGAACACTCCTCTGGAACACCATATCCCATCTGCCATCCTAGACCCTGCTCGTAGGCCCTTGAGATACAAAATCTCAATGCAAATCCAACCTTCCAGGTAACCTGGATGTGCACCCAGTGCAACACCCCCTAGATCCACCATTTATGGATATCTGGCTCTACAACACTCACCCGCATAGCCTGCCCAACACAAGCTCCAACTCTCCTACTTGGACAACTCATTGCGTAGTTGCCTCCCGCCTAGGGACTAGGTACTCTGCTTCCCCAACTTTCGGGTCATGGACAACTCCCCTGGAGTCATCCCCAACATTGGCTCAACTAATCCGCTTCACTAAGATAGGGACCACAAGTATGCATCCACCAATAAACCTCACCACCTTGTGATAAGGCGAGGCTACTCCATTTCACCTCTATCCATACGTCACTTCAAGTCTTACCGCTAGACAGGAGGGAAGGACTACTCTGCTTCGTCCCTCTTGAGGGAGGTTGGCCACCCTAGCCGCCCTTGATGCACTCCGACACTTACCCTCCATGGTTACACCTCAGATCCGCACCATGCGAGACCCTACGCCACAACTAAGAGTGAGCTTCTAACACTCCGCAGTCCCAAGTTTACACCTCGGATCCGTCCTTGACGGGATCCTACACCACAACTGTGAGTGCCCAGCACACCGCACAGCCCCATCCTTTGAAACTTCCATCTTGTGAATTGCCAGCCCCTTACATCCTCCCCCACTCTAAAACAGGCGACGTCCTCAACGCCGGACCCACCGACTCGAGACCCATACTTCGCAACCTTAGAACCTGTCGAAGGGATCTGCAGATGTCTCCGTGCCCTGCACTTAGACTACTCTCCACACCATTTTGCACCATTTTTGTCACCGTGACATACTTGACGTTGCCAACATACTAAATGCTGACCCACTGCATGAATCCACTCCATGACTAACTTCCACTGAGCTGCCCATACGAAATGGAACCTTGAGAATCGTATACCAAATACTTATGTCTCCTCTCAGCATGTTGTGCCATCCTACGACAACACCCCAATTTTGTCTTCCACCTTCAACTGCCCAAGAACCATTCCTGACATCCACTGAAAGACAAGCCTGACAAAAACCCATTTTAGCCAACCTTGGTATGCATATTGATACGGAATTATAGGGATTTGTTTGTAGATGTTGTCGTCAGTGTTCACAGATATAAATTTAAAAAGTTTGCAAGCAAACATAAAATTGTATGTACAGCAGGTGCCATTAAATATATTATCATCTGAGGTGTTGTATGTGCTATGAAGGAGGGAATTTAAATATGATATTTATCACAACCTTCCATAATTGTCATACAGTTGAAGACTTTAATAGACCTGACTTTTTTTAAGACATGTTACAATAAATAAGAGAGGTGATGCCTATATTGAAGCCTTTAAGGTTTCACAAACCTTGCCGTAGCCTCTTATTGATTTTACTAAAGCTGGCACAGCAGCTAAGGAAGGGATTGCAGCCTTGTTATTTGCTATGCCCATACATATAGCTGCTGTACAATTCGTGGAAGGTGTCATACTAGTCTAGAAGTGATTATTTAGCACAAAAGGGAGATTTTTAAAGTGGATGCTAATTGCACTTTTCCAAGGGTCCAGTCAAACTGCATAGTAGCATAAATCGTTTTGGGAAAAAATCGGCAAACGAGAGTAGGATTTGTTGAAAAAATCGGATTTACAAAAAAACATAAAAACTTGAAGCAAAACAGTCAAAAATGACTTTTTTAAAAAACTAAAAGGCATTTCCACATCATAGATATATTGACAGCAAATAAAATATAGAGCTGAACAAGTAAATTGTAAAAAATAGATTTTCATCATTTATATCCATATTGCTGATTACTAAATTGAATATGTTTTGGAGTTGGTGTAATATTTTTTGTTAGTAAATTCAATACTAATTTGCAGACTTTGGGAAATGCACTTAATCAAAGTACAATAGTACAACTACAAAATTATACAGAAATCTGAAAATATATACCTTAAAATGAATGTAAAATTTGTACAAAATTTATACAGTTTTGTATATTTTGTCTATATATAGTTTCTTTATACAAAAATATTTTTCTGTATATTTTCTTTTTTATATTTCTGTATATATTTTTTCTATATTATAGAAAATATATATAGAAACATAAAGAAGAACATATACAGAAAAATATTTCACATGTTTATTACAAAAATATATATGAGAAACTGAAAGTATATACAGAAATATTAATGTAAATATTTGTGTATATTTCTGTACATATATACAGAAATATAGAGAAAATATATACAGTAAAATAAAAATATAAAAATAAACATATATATTTACTGCATATCAATATGATAAAGTCGTACAAAATACTTGGCTCCAAGAAAACGTTTCGTTGGAAGATCTGTAAACTACAACCCAGTCTGTAAACGAGTGGATGGAAGATCTGTCAACGAGGGGTTGGAAGATCAGACACTAAAATTCTCCCTCAGATTCAAAGCCGGGATTCATTTCAGCCCCGCAAAGGCAATCAACAGGGTAGTTTCCCGCATTGGCTTCATTTCCAGGATTCAAAGAAAGGCTTCATTTCCACTGAAATATCCCATGTTGGCATCTGATAACATCCCGCGCTGGCCTTTATAACTAAAGACTGCTTCTGTTTAATCACATTTTTCCTGTGTTTTAGGTTTTCTTTTCCACATTTTTTGGCGGGGTTTTTTTACTGATTTTTGCCACCGACTAATCACGTTTTTTTCCCAATTACTCCAGATTTTTTCACCCAAAAATCGTTGACCGGGAGTTGACCGATTTGGGCAATTTTTTGTGAAAAAAATCGGGTCTGCCTCCAATTCCAGATTAATTGGGAGTTTTTCCCAATTTATGCTACTATGAGTCAAAGTATAAAGAATGAGTTCTGATGTGGAGGTTTGACCAGCCAACAGCAGATTGGCAAGTACCCCAAGCACCTCAAGTAGGTCAACCATTTGGAATTTAAAATATTGATGATTTATTTAATAATATTATTGCTGATGTAAGTTCTGAGTATATGTACTTTGTATCACCAGAAAATAGGATAAAGGGAAGAATTGTCAATGCAATATATGATGCAATTACTTAGTGTTTTTGAAACAAATTTCAATATTTGAATCTATAAATTTCATGCTATATTAAATTCCTCACACAAATGTGCATAAACACAATCTGACAAGCTGCATACCAACTGTCTGACAAAATGTCTGTGAGCGAGAAATCAAAAAAATTGCATGTATGCCAAATATCTGGGTACAGGATATTACAGACCTGAACAGAATGGAGCTACCCCCACAGAATGACCCTCCTTTAGTTTTCATGTAAGATGCAGCTAATGGTAGAAATTATAAAAATAGATACCACCTACCCTTTTGATCTGAAGATTAATGTTCTCTAGATTTTAGGAATTAAAAACTTAAAGACTAAGTATTTAAAAACATTCAGTCTTAAAGCCTAAACGTTCAGTCTTGGAGCTTCCAACCTGGTTGGGTTTTGTGTTTATGCACTTCATTGCTTGAATCTAATATTTTACTAACAAAATAAGAGATTTCTTTTTTGGAAACAGTAAATCATTTAAACAAGGAATATTAAATTTAAGAAAATACCTTAAGCCATGCTGGGGGCACTGAGCCACGAAGAGCTGCTATTCTCAAAGGTACAGTCAAAGCATATGGTTTAGACCTCCATTTTTCATATGCTTTCTCTAACTCTTCATCCTCAGGCAACTCTAATTGTTCAGGCATTCCTCCAATCTGATTTCCTTCCCAATGAGCCAAACCACAATCAGCACAACAATAATATCTATCCAAAATTCACTTGCCATATCCAAAATAAAAAACTAAAAATATCTAGCATGTAGAAGACTTTTAATGCCCCTTCTTATCTTGCATATCATTTCTCATCGAATATGCATGTAGTTTCATTCAAATTTCAGTCTTCAATATTGTTTTTTCAAATCAAACCACTCTAAAAGTGAATCTCAGATCCCAGATCATACCCAGAATTCGCCAAACCAGTTCTTTCAGTAAAATAAGACAACCCTTCTGTCATGATTAGAATTCATGATGTCATTCTAGCAAAGTAAGATTGATGCAAATGTAGTAGAATTTTGGCATGCAACTAGTATGATTAAATGTGAGATATTGATTTTCAAGATAAAAATTATGTACAAAAATATTTTGTCTTCAATGTTTTGGACAACTCAAGTGGCCCGTCACAAGGATGGACTGATATGATAGGAAGCAACTACAGCTCCTATAGATAACTTTAGTTAGGTACATGATGCCACTATGGGGCTCACCAAAGAAATCTATAAAATTCAATTAGCCATTACAATTAGATAAAATAATATACTTGTAACAACTGATTAATACAATCGGAATCAATTTACATAGTCGATAGCAGTATTTATAGTTTTCTTCATAATGGACCTCCAAGGAAGTCTAAGTCAAGACCATCCTCTCTAGAACAGTCTGACTCATATTTTCTGATATCCATTGTTTGAGTTTCCCTTAGTCAAATGATTAGATCGTAATCTTCACCCACAAATGACTTTAGTGCCTTCAATTCTGATGTTGAGTTTGGTCACCTAATTATGCTCTGCCAAAGCCATTCCATACCCCCTCTCATATTGTATGTCTTTACAGTGTTCTCCTTGTGTTGATCAGTCTTCCAATCTCCCCATTATACAGAACGCCACACACACTCCGTGCAGTCCAGGTCACAATAGTTTTATGGGAAGAGTGTCCACACTGAAAGCCACTTGAAACATGCAAGCTCTCACCACCCAGATCAGAAGCTTATATTCTGAAAAAATCTTACCACAAGACCTTTAGATTAACATACAAAAAAACATTTGGAGCAAGAATTAAAATATTTGAGGGAATATTTGGCAGAGCATTATTGTGCAACCAAAGGGGACACAAAAATACTTGTGGTTGATGATCATTATCTAAATAGATAACTAAGTGAAGAACACAGATCCTCAAATGTAAGCAATGGAGATGATGGTATTGAGTCAAGTCTTTCTTTGATGCCCATTATAAACAAAACTGAAATACTTCTATTACCTTGGTAAATTGATCCTTTATTGTAAATTAGTTGTTATATTATTACATCACTTTTGTAGTTCAAATGGCTGATTGCAGTGTGCATAATTCTTTGATGAGTGACTTGGTGCCATCATTTACCTGACTAGCATTATCTATACAAGAAGCTCTAGTCTGTTTCCTATCATATCGATCCATCTTGATGATAAGCCACTTGAGTGGTTTGAAACTGATAATAAATTATTTGTGCACACAGTTTTTACCCAGAAAGATCAATAATCCAATCATTAAGGACTGTGAGAGCATAAAACCTCTTGAGATATGAAGGTAACACAAAAACTTGTTCAACTACTTATATGCACATAAAATTTACGAAACATTGTTTTTCTACCCAACTCCAAATGTTGTTTGCAATCACATCAAAGCTCTACCACAAAAATTATTAAACTGGCAACTTTGATAGAAAGCTAAGTTGCCGATGCGGATGCAGATGCATGAAATTTTTTTGGGGGGATGCGAATGCATTTGGATGCGTTTATATATATATACTATATATATGAAAAGAAATGCAAGAAATATACAAAAATAAATCATTTGATAGTATGATACTTCACCATTGATCAAGATTCAAGATATTTTATATTTGATAGTTCAACTTAAAACTTCACAGACACAAATATTCAAATTGAAATAAGTTCAATAACTAATTACTCATATTCAAGATTCCAATGCAATTTGAACTACAAAATCAAAACTAATTACTCTTTTAGGGCCGTTTTAGGGTTTAGGAGCTAAAAATAGAATAAAAAAACCTTATTTGCACATGTTAAAAGAAAGCTTAAGTGGCAAACAATGATATAAAATAGAATTTTCTAGGCCTGGGCCCGTGGAGGCTTCTAGATGCGCCCAGTGCTATGTGGGTGCCTATCCCAGGCACCCGGATGTGCGTGGATGCCTCCCAGGAGGCATCCGGGGTGCTTGGGATAGGCATCTGGCAGGCACCCGCCTCCGGATCCGCATCCGTAGGCATCCGAGGCAAACTAGCAAGCATCGGTATCTTAGATTGAAAGTATAATAGGAGGTCAATGTCACACAAAGAGGTAATTGTTTGTTAGCAAACCAGAAAATGAGTTGAGAAAGTATTTGAAAAGCTATGGTGTGTAACCCCTAATCTCTCTTACACAATTCATTTAGCTAAATTTGCTCGTGTGTAACGAATTTCAACTAACATCTTTTCAAACACATTTTGACTTGGTCTATGACTGGCTAGACTTCAAAATGTTTAATTTGGGTAGCACAGTTCTGTGAAATTACGAACCCAAATCAACCTGAGCATTTGCATTAGATTGATATTTCATATTTGTTAGTATTCATGTTGATTGCTTATGAACTTATATCACAATAGTTTTGAACTTCAAATTTTAAATCCCAAGATTATGAGAATCGCTCAAGAATTTGTGTGACAAAGGCATTCAATTTGGGTTTGATTTGCTCCAAGTATGAATTACCTGCAATGAGCTCTTAACATAAAGGTGAGTTGGAAAGCATCCAAAGAGAGTGCCTTCAGTTATGTAGGATAAAACAACCATGACAAAAACATTTACTGAAAAAGGTTTTTGAGCAAACAACAAGAAAACAATGACCAAGTAATTAGATCAAACAAAAACATTTGGATTTTAAAATTGGGTACTATTGAGGTTTAATTCAACTAGTTTTATATTGGTACCCCTGCCAAACTCCATACGCCTCTTTTTTCAGTTAATCCTCAATTTTGCACCAAGTCCAAGCTAGTCGTCATTCTTCCAGTCAATCACCAAAGATTATCTTAACTTAGTCTTTTTAAACTAACAGTTTTGCAAGGAAAACATAATCACATAAAAGAAGCAAATGATCAAAACAATGAAGCAGAAAAAAGACAAAGTTGGAGAAGAACCAATGGTTTTTCCATCATCCAGCAAAAACTGTGATGAAGAGGAGGGCCTTTGAAGACTAGATAAGGGATAGTGCATGTGAAGCTGATGACACCAAGAAATAATTCCAACTTTGATAGCAATCTGAACAAGTGGCAGAGAGTGAATGAAAGCATACCCAAGAGGAAAAGGAAGAAAACTAGTCAATCTTGGCACCATCTCAACATGGCTCTGTCAAGACAAAGTTCTTCCAAAGCTCCTTGAAGTGGCAAACGCATCATAAATCTCCACCCAAGCAATGAAGGAAAGTCTGATTATTACATGGCACCATTTAATAGTGAGAACGCCACATGGAAAATACAACTAAGGAAACAAACTGATTAGTAAGCTGTGCCCAAAGGAACACTTGAAAATCAGTTTTTAGGTGCACTTTAATTGAGGCAAAACAACCCAAAACCGCCACCAACAGTATAGAGGTGACAACAAGTTCATGATTGTGCACCAAAGTGATGAAGTGGCTGAGGTGTTATAAAACCATGACTAGAGGACAGCAACATAAATTAAGTTATGTGGCACACTTTTTCAGTGGCAAGGCCACCTAAAAGTTCCCACCCAAAGTCACAAAATGAGGTCAATAACTTTATAAAGTTCTGCCAGTCAACAGAGAGAAAATAATACTTATGAGTGGCATCATTTTGTGGTGGTAGTGTTGAGTGAAAGTTCCACACAACAAATTGAAAAGCAGCTAATATCTTTTGAATGTGCACCCAGCCATAAAAGAGGTAGAAAACATGACTTACGCATATTTATAGCATGGTTTCGCCCCTTCATTTTCCCTCAAGCACCATTTGGAAGATGCCTAGCCACTAAGGAAAAGTGCCCAAATTGAAAGACAGTCAAACGCATGGAAAGATGGAACACTTTTTCCTTGGTACTGCCACCCTGAATTTCTGCCTTGGTTTTCAGTCAAAAGTTAAAGCCAAAATCGAGTAGCAATGGAAGAATGTTTTTTTTAAACTCTGTCATTTATAGCTGAAGCAAGGTCTTTTCCTCCATTGTTACAGGTTTAACAGCCAAAATTGGTCTTCTACAGCTGCATTTCAGCCTCTTTAGACAGAATATATGCCAGCTATGTCACACGGTTGGAGTTAAAGTTTGTGTTCAACAACAATAAATTTCAGATGAAGATTGACAAAGGAAAAACATCATTATTAAATTCAATTATATAAGTTTTAAAATTAAAATGTAATGTATTCAAAAAAATTATTTTAATATTATAAACTTCAAAAAAAAAAATTAATATTTAACAATTAATCATCTAAATTATATATTTTTAAATATTAAATGATAGTAAATTATTAACACAATAATTAAAACTTAATAAGGACTACTATTAATTCAAGTAGTCATAGAAAATTATATTATATTATTATGTTTTAATAATGGTTATACAATCATCTAACGACTCTATTATCGATAATAGCAATTTATTTGAATACTAAATATATTCATTTTATTATATTGATACTTAATACTCCAGGATACTAAATTTCAATATTGTGAAAATTAAAACAATGTTGATTCATTTTTAATATGTTAAATTTTATTGAAAGAAAAACTAAAACAAAAAAAGAAAAAAGAACAAAACATAAAAACAAATGAAAAAAAAAACCAAATCTTCCAACTCTAGCTATTAGCAAAATACTTTATATCTACATAGAAATTAATAGATACTGTTTTAAATAAATATGGAAAGAAAGTCTCAATTCTGAAGACAATAATCTGAATTTCCTTTGTTTACAGCAGCAACTAAACAGATTCTCTTCTACCATCTTTTCAAGTAGGCTCAAAGGACGTGTGTCAAACAGTGCCTTCATCGTGGTTAAATCGCCGATTTTGTAGGCTTTGAACAAATCCATTATTAAGGTTGTTGCGGACATCCACACCACTTGTTTCTTGTTGGAGTTGAGTCCACACGACATTGAAGAAACCTTTCTCAGCAGCCAAGTGTGGTTCAATATCCTTTCGGCATTGGTAGCCTTCACAAGGAAAGGATCCACTTTGCAATCAGTTACGTTCAAAAGTTTAAGAATGAAAGGTAGATGTCCTACACTAGTAGATTTCAAGCAAGTTCAAAAGTTTAAGAATGCATGGTAGATGTCCTACACTAGTAGATTTCAAGCAAGTTCCTCAAACTGTCATGAGCTGATACACAGTTGGGAAGCAGAAAAACCTATCAATGCTAGCAGCTAATTTGTCAATGAAGCCCGCATTATTTAATACAAAAAACCTAGTTAAAAAAAGGTTTTAAACATACATTTTTTTAAATTTAAAAGTTTTAAAAATTTTACTGTACAAATTTGACAGTGAATTGAAACAATTTTTTGGGGTTTTTTAAAAATCCGCTGGATTTCGCATTTCATGGATCAAATTCATTGAACCCTGTGACATAGTATGCCAACATTCATCATAACAAATTACCATACGAATTTTAGGGTGAAAGGAAACAAATTTTTTGGGTTTTTTTTTAAATTCACTGGATTTCAAATTTCATGGATCAAATTTGTTGAACCCTGTGCCATAGTATGCCAACATTCATGATAGTTCCCCATAAGGTCAATAAAATATTTAAAAGACAAGCAGGGTCTGCATTTTCAAGCAATTGTTCAAGAAAAGACAATCTTGGTTCACTATGTTGCCTAGCCTACTAGGTTTTGGCTATGGCTAACCCACATGGGATGCATATTGGGTCTCTACATCCCTCTTTCAAACAAGCGGCTGTAGGTCTACAGGAGACATCAAATCAAGTGACTACAAAGAAGAATAATCTAGCTGCTTTGCCTTAGAAGCAAAGAGATCCTCTAGGTAATACGAATGGCAATATGGTGAACAATTACTTACCATAGAACAAGCTAAAATCTATGGAGCAAGGTATTCTATTTTTTCCAAAATGATGCCCTTATCTGCAAATTCATAATTCTAAGGATTAGCCTCAAACTTTTGAAAAATTAGATTCACAAAGCTTTGCTTGTGCATAAGATCTTACACTAGCTGCCAATGTATACTTTATGGGGCTTTTTATTATGTTATAAACTATGCTAGGGTTTCGAGGTCAGTTACTATTTTTATAAACAAGTTGGATTGTTTATAAAGCCATGGCATATTGATTTATTTCCAAGGTAAGTCAAATGATAATCGATTGATATTCAATATTAAAAAAAGGAGAGGAATACTCCTTAAATAAGCAATAACAAGATCTTTCCGTAACGGAAATGATCTAGAACTAAAGACAGAATAAAAAGTTACTAAATTAACTAAACAACTAAAATAATAGAAATTTACTAAAAACTAACATAAAAGAAAGTAACTTAAATGACCATTATACTAAATATTATAATATTACATTAATACCCTCCCTTAATGGTCATTCTACTAACTACCCTACAAAAGACTTGAGATAATACGCAAGTCATTTGGTGTAATGTCCCTTTCTAGGACTGTACCGAATTTTCAAATAAAAAAAAAGTCTGACTTAGGAATTTTAACAACCTTGGTTTATCTAATTTAGAGTTCTCACAGTGAGGGACTCTTGTTTTGACGATTGATGTTCCAGTATTGCAATAAGGCCAAGACTGACGTCTAAGAATAACTCTGAGATGGTGATTGAGCACTGACTGAAAACCATATCGCTAAACCATGATATCATAAAGAAATGCCAATACTCTTATTGATATTACTTAACAATTGAAAGTTTATTTCAAATTGACACATAACATTTCATAATCTTCCTACGCATAAATGACCAGTTATAAAATGCAGTTCAAGAAGATAGATGTATAAATATCGGGCTACCTGGAATGATACCCAGCTAGCCACAATGCTGATGGATTCCTTAAACCCGCTGGTGTTACTGTTCTGGCTATCCCAGTCAATGCTGCGGCTAATCTGCTACCCGCGACACTCCCTAGCAGGTCACGCGGTTACTAGGAGGGTGTGTTGGCAGAAGGGACACTGCTGTCATACACTCCAGCCGCATACTACTATACTCGCGCGTCAGGGAAATCTGCAAACATTCCGCAGTCTATAACTGTTATGGCTCCCGGCCTGTTCTACACTACTGTCATTCCACGCGGCTGAGCAGAAGCAACTCACGCTCACAGCTGGATTCTTCTCCTGCGTTGAAACCTGTTGCTGTGGTTCGAACCTCCTGGGTGCTGTTATCAACAGATAACCTTCTGTGTAACCAGACTGAGGCTATCTACACTAGCCTGGGGCATCATTCACGTGAATCCCAGATTATCTCAGAATGTTATAAGATTTCTTTGCTCATGGATAACCCAGTTTAAGATTTCAAATGAGAGTCTCTCTGACAGTTTCGACTACCTGCTGAGACTTTAATCCCTGTGATATCCTTCCTTCCAAAAGAATGTATTTGACGCCAAGTTGATAACCAGTATGAATGTTGAAGATTAAACAACCCTGTCTCTCTGAATTTCGAACTCTTGCTGGAAATGTTAATTCATAAAACTGAACTTACCTTGAAAACTACTTGTGGAATCTGTAGTAATTCCACCCAGGTGAGAGAATGCTGGGGCTACGTCCAGATTTCACAAAATTCTTCCTAAGGGGCTACGTCCTTAAGAATCCTCAGTCACATTAAAGCAACCAATTAAAAATCTTAATTTCATAAATTTCCATTGTACTTTCCCAAGGAAGATCTCCTTCCTTTTATCACCTCGAAGTGAGAGCCATTACATCCAAATAGGCAATGTGGGATAAAAAAGCACTTTCGTCTTTTAGTCACTTAAGTCACTTTATAAAA
>MU223622.1:928703-952493 GCA_018584345.1 Thuja plicata
CGTCAAGACTTTAAAAAGAAAACCACGACCTTTAGGAAGAGACAAACATATGATAGAATATGTTATTTGCTTTAAAATCGATGCTTTCACCTAGCTTATGAAGCCACGGGCTTTTATGAATTTTTTTTAACATATATTGTATATTACATATAACATACAATATAAGACCAAAACTCCGCCTTATTAGAAATGAAAATTTATAAATAATATTTACGTAATATATATTACATATAAACAATTTTACAATGATAAGTGTTTCAAAATTAAAACATCATTGTACGATTATTTACATATATTATATTATGCAATATATTTATTTAAATAACTGGCTTAAAATACTTAGAGCTTAAAGCCAGTCACTTTCAATCGGAATCACGATAAAATTTCCGTAGGGTTGCCCCAATTTTGGGGAATGCAAAATTAGGGACAACAATAATCCCAAGGATTAGAGGACTGGAAGTGCATTATTGTGGAATCCAAGGCATTGCATCATGTTTTTCATGATAATACTGGAATGTCAAGATTGGCTTGCACCTTGAATGGATTGTGATGATGTCCTATAGTTGTTTGTCTAGGTTGCATCAACACAAGTCCAAGTTGAGTCATGACGTCCCACTTTTAAGCCCACATTGACCAAAACAATATGTGATATTGCATCACTGTTCTCTACTCTCGGTGTTCACAAGATTATTGAGATGTTGAACTAGGGACACAATCCTTTTATGAAGGTTGTGAACACACTTCAACAAGCATGAAAAAGTAAACAAAATTCAAGTTCTAAGACCAATGATTCAAACACCAAAAGGATCAAAGAGAAAACTGTAATGTTCCCTGTTAGACACCAGATCAGCTAACTCTAATATATGAATTTTGATTAAATAAATAAATTATTAAGAAATGGAATTATTAAATAATTAGAATAGCGACTCCCCTTAGAGCCGACCTTGTCTAAGTTTTGGCGGTTATTGCCTGTACTGACTTTGTGGTGGTTTAGACTTTGGAGGAAATAGTATTTATATGCATTGCTGTTTGGAAGCCAGGCATCAAAGAATCATTTTGTTAAAAAAAAATTAAAAGAATGCATTCATTACTAGGATGGAAATCTCAGTAGCGAGTTTAGGCGGGAGGAAACTCCTCATCACTCTCCCAATCCTTCTCTTCTCAGTGTCGTATCATGCAGAAGCAATGTGCAAGTGTAGTGGCTGCTGATTTTCAAGGGCTGCGACATAGTGACTGCTGGGTGTCCAGAATCATATCTTCTTGGTAACTAGTTCCGGGCCACTTGGGAGAAATATTATGCAGCATGAGGAGTAGATAGAGTGTGTTTGGGAGTTTGTGGAATGCGCCACTTACAAGACACGCCCTATCTTAATCTTTCCACCTAGCTGAGTAAGTCATCGCATTGGGAAGGCTATCGCAACTATTACAGGTCTGTGTGACTGTTATATGATATCAAGATTTAATCTGTATTTGTGGCAGTCAATGTTTTGGAAAGTATTTGTGAATCTTAGAATATTAATGAAGTCAATCTGCATATTTAACTGAATCTGTTCTTGAGGCTGTAAAAATTATATTGTGGTATTTGAAGACAATCTTTATCTTTATCTACAAATTTATTGTGCTTGTTGGAGTGTTTAAGTGTTGTACCTAGTAAGTCTCTTTCCTAGATTCTAAACAAACATGTTACTTAAGTTTTCTTAGGGACCACATAGGAAAATTCCCACTTTTAACAGTATTATCACATCATCATTTTTCCACTTTAAGTGGGACTTCTACCTTTGGTGGACATATCACATTATCACTTTTCCACCTTAGGTGGGTGATCCACCTTTAGTAAGGCGTGTCACTCTATCATTTTTCCACCTTAGGTGGGTGATAACTGATAACTTATCCCTTATGTACCATGTTATAAGATTAAAACACTTGCCATAATCTTATGCCTTCCTTTGTCTCACCTTGGCCTACTTAACCAAGGAATCTCCTATGTACATTCAATTGATCTATTCTATTGCATTATTGATGAGAATACAATTTACTCTTGTCATATTGAGTCTCCCTTGTTTTGTGCTTT
Source organism: Thuja plicata (assembly GCA_018584345.1). Taxonomy (NCBI): domain Eukaryota; kingdom Viridiplantae; phylum Streptophyta; class Pinopsida; order Cupressales; family Cupressaceae; genus Thuja; species Thuja plicata. The sequence continues at coordinate 930,775 of MU223622.1, forward strand.
CTAGTAGGCTTCTAGATCTTGGGTAGCTATCTCCATAGCCAAATCTTACAGTGCTGGTGTATCTGGAATTTTCCTGTGCATATAAATCAAGAAATTTTAAGTGGAATATTTCACAAATCTACAAACCAAAGTGATAACCTACATAATTTATAGAATACTATGCAAATGCAGATTAGTTTGGTATGTAGATGCACAATGAAGTAGAACGATAGACTTTGCAATGTAAATGTATTGCATGACCTATATGGTATTTTGTACATAACTTGATGGCATGTATTCCTCTGTCAATATCTTGTATAGAACACCAATTTGTACAAATGATTAGATTAGTATTTACAATCACATTCAAGAATGAGAGACTTCGCAATCTAAATGTATTACATGAAAAAAAATATTTGTACAGTATTATGTGAGCAACAACTTGTTAGTATGAACTCCTCTATTTATATCTTGTATAGGGTGCCTAATTATACAAAAGGGATGTCAGCTAGGCCTTTAACAATATACTGACTGGCGTCAAAAAGTATGGTACACTTCATGTGGATAGTAGCATGAAAAGTGTTTAGCTTGCATAGTGCCAAGTGTCAAACTTGTATGGCTAGTAAAATATGTGGTGTATGAACAACTAGGTGTCAGACACTTACCATGTCAAACTAAATGCATTTAAAGGAAGACACATGTCCATGTGTGAGCTCAAAATATGTGAGCAAGCAATTCTTTGCATAGATGCATAAGGACTATGTGTTGAGTATGGCACATAAAGTGCAATGGCTGCTCAGCATTAATTAAGAGTAGAAAAGTGCACAAGTTGAGCAAATGGGTGAGACTATAGTTGTGCCCGAATCAACATCTTATGTCTACAATCTCTCCAATAAAAAAATGAGTTTCAAGATAACAAGATAACCAAGTAGAACCATGAAAAAAAGGGTTGGAGTGTAATGTACCCTTTATTGGAACTAAAATAATCTAATTTTAAGTGAGTCTGCCAACCTCATTTTCAAAAGGCCACTTAAATATTATTTTCAAAGTGCTTTTAAAAATTCATTCAAAATGAAATCCAAATGGGGGCCTTCGGATGTAATCTAAAAATAATAATATTTGGAGAGGAAAAGCAAAATAAAATAGAGAGCCCAAAGAAAAGCGCATATAAAAGAGAATTCGAGGCTCGTATAAAAAGATCCATTATCTATATCATTTATGAACATTTTTTAATTCAGATTTCAAGTTTGCATTCAAGGACAGAAACCCTTGAATGGCAATTTCCGGAGGATTGAAAACCCTCATCTTCATTTGGAATATTCTATAGAAGGATTGTGATTGTGCTTCAGCAGGAAAGCAACGTTAGCAACATTACTGAAAGTTCAAATTCCATTCCTATATTGTTGGTTTTCCATATTATTCAGGGTGAAAGATTATTATTATCAATTATTTATTATAAAATTTTGATGTTATTGTTTGCTGGATATATCTTTATCGATAATTTAATTTGATGCTCAGATGCTTCCTGCCATACTTCATATTCGGTGTTGCCTGATGTTTTTCCAGCCACCATATGATAACAAATAAGGTGCAAGAATCAGTAAGAGATCATCATGCCAAGGAATAGACAGTCCTACCTTGGAGATCATCACCTCATTATTTATGACTACCGTACCATTTGAATGGTGATTGCACCATTTGGGAGAAGCCTGCCATAACCTTTGACAATCATACAAATTAATGCCGGTTAATTTTCTATCATTATGTTGTTGTTAGTTATTAGGACTGTCCTACCATTGATTGGAGGCTGATTTCAGTTAATAAGTTTGTTGATCTGTAATTTACGAGGGTTTGATTGGTACTAATTACAAATTAGTTGCTGCTCATTTTATTAATGGTTATTTGAATTAGATTCTAGGCTAGGATTTAGTTATAATTTTTCCATTTCATTTTCAGTTTAGATAACCAGACAATACCAATTTGCATCTTGTTGTCTTTCTTTAAATTCTGAAAAAATTAAATATTCTGATTATTATTAGTGTAGAGTTTTATTTCCATAGTTTAACATTAATTTTCAAGTTTCCTATAAATCAGAAAATACAAAAAAGCTACATATTTTCAAAAAAAACTCAAACGAGACGTTACGTAGAGAAACTCTGTTTTATAGAGATGAAAAGAAGAGTTATGTATATAAGTCGAAGCCTTTATATTTACCACCTTGCATATCTATCCTACTTTCACCTTGCATTAGTATGTACCCATTTATAATACTCATCCACCTTGCATTAGCATACACCCACCTGTCCTATTCCCCGTGACAAAAAGTGTGTGCGCATCATATTTGTGCTTAATGTGAATGGAAATTGCAATAAAACCTGAACAAACACTCAAGATTAGGCAAAAGAGGTCAAACAAGCATATAATTAACAAAATTAAACTATACTAAACCTCTGTTGCAACCATTTGTGCAAGATATTTGATTTGGATGTGTGCTCACTCCAAAATTCAGCAGTAGTGCTCGAATGAAAAAGGAGTTAGAGAGTTATGAAAATGGTTAAGTATTGGATATATAGATTGAGGGTACAGATTGAATAGATGGTAGAGATTGGAGGATGAAGATCTATGGTGGAGGATGATTTGGTCCTCTCACTTCATGGGATGCTGCCAAGTGCCACCATGAGGTGAGTTGAGAGGGAGATGAAAGATTGGAGGCAAATAAAGGAATTTTTAAATTCCTTTCAGGTACTTGAGGAAGCAATACCCATGTGTTTGATGTGAGGAGAGGACATTGTGTGGGGATTTGAAGTGGGTCAACCCCGCTTAATTAGGATTAGGGAATGTGCAAATGGTTGAAGGGAAGGTGAGGTGCAGATTAGAAGATAATGCAAAGTGATGGAGGATGTGACAAGTGAGAACGAATTAAATAAATAAAAAATATTTATTTAATTTATTTGGAAGGAGGGGACTAAGGATGGGGGTAAATAATTAAAGGTAATTATTTACTTTATCTAGAACTTAGGAAATAAAAGAAGAAAATAGATAATGCTAATTAAATAAAAGGATATTATTTCATTAACGTAAATGATGAGGAATTTGATGAAATATGGGTAAATTCAACAGATGTGGTCAATTTTGAGTGTCTATAGTGTGCAGACATGTGTGCAAACAAAAGGACTTTCCATGCAAGGAATATAGTGACACCTAAGAAGAGAGTTGTACTCCCAAATTCCTTGGTGACACCTAAGAAAGGAGTTACACTAGAAGGAAATTTAGTTAAAAACTTAAAAGGCAATGAAATGTAGGTTAATCTAAATTACTAAATACAAAATCACAAAAATACCCACCACCTCACTAAAGACAAAACCTCCTTAAATATAGGAAAAAAACATACACAAAAGGACAAAAGTTTAAGTAGGAATCTTCTATAAAAATTAAAAATAAAATTGATTAAGGGCTCTAGGCACTAATAGATAGGACACTAATGGCAGAGAGAAAACTAATTCTAAGCAACATTTTTTTCTACTAAGTCTTTGAATGTGGGGAATAGATAAATCATTCCAATGCTTGGCCTCCTAAGCTTCTAGGAAATAGTCTCTTTAAGTATAAATCACTGCAGCAGACTACTTGACTACTAAGTAGAGCTCTTTAAGATGTTGCCTAGGATCTCCTTTTCCTTTGTATTAATTAAATTTGAGTATTTCAAAGTTTTGAGGAAAAAGGATCATGGTGATGGATTTGTCAAAGCTTTTCTTATAGTGTCTCATTTGTATGTCTTGGAGCATATTCCTCATGTTTTGTAACTTTTGGGCAAGGTTTGTGGTTGGAAGGTTATATGTTTGATTGTGTTGTTGGTTGTGATGGGAGATGTGTAGGTAGTGTTGATTGTTGATGGGGATGTAAGTTGAATGTTGAATATTTTGATGTGAAGTTGGTATGTTGTATGTTTTGATATGATGGAATTTGGATGTAAGTGGATTTATGATGCAAGGAAGATGGGCTAAGGTTTGAAACACATCACATGACAACCCATAAGAAGATAGAATATAGTAGATAGAATTTAACCGAATTGTTTAGTAAGAACTCCAACATATTCTAGCTATAATATCTAACAAAACCAAATTAGTTGGCAAACAACCTCAACTCAACTGAATTAACAAAGTTAGTTGGCAACCAACTCCTGCTAATATGATTTATAAAATCTAACCAAATTATTTAGGAGTTGGTTAGTTTATTACTATTGCAATAAATATTTATTCACTTTTTCATAATGTAGTGAATCTCGCAGCATGCACATAAGTAGCAACTCTTCAAATGTTACATAGCACTATAGTAAAGGAATGCACAGTAACATTGTTGCAAAATAGTGTTGCATAAGCAATGATGTGGAACAATGATGCAGAAGCAATGCTATTTTCTACATAAGAATCCTACAAGACTCTTACAACCTGAGAATCCTATAAGCTCCCTTCTTTTTATTTATTCTCACAAAATATACAATATTTCATAATTTAGCCATAAATTGGATCATAATTACAATAAATTGTCACATAATTCCATCTATGACAAAATGAAACATCCTTTTAGTGTTTTGAAATGGTGCCCAAAAAAAAAGTTCTTGGGCTCATCAGTTCTATTTGAACTACCTTTTAATACCTAATTGTTTATTTTGACAGTGTTTGGTAAGACTTATAAAGGTGCTATGGTAGGCGTTCCACTTGCAATAGATTCTAATGACCCTGAATAACTTCCTCTCTTGCAACCATCACTGTATTCATCCTGCTATATATTTGGTGTTGGAATAAACAAGGAACCATCTTGAAGTTGCAGACTTCAAGGATCAAATCGGGACAAGAACCACCACCAGAGAATGCTCAAGCAAGAATTTGTAGAGAGATTGAAAATGATTATTCAATTGATACATGAATAGATATATTACAATGTACACGAATCTTGCTTATAAAGGCAAAAGTGGGAGCAGGTAACTACCCGAAGACAAAAAACTAAAAAGCTACCTATATATTAAATATTAATTTGCCTAACTAAGCTTAAACAAGAGTAAATAAGTGAAATTCCTATTTACTCCAACACCTTCCCCGCTTAACTGCAAGTTAGGGAGAAGAATTATTATGCAAGACTAATATGCAAAATGCAATATATAGGTCTCGTCAACTAGGCCAAGGTTACCCATGCACAACTAATCATGCATCTCAATCTCTTACAAACAGAGAAAAGGAGAAAACCCTGTGGGACAAAACTCCTCTTAAAAAGAAATGATGCAAGTGATAGATTATGTGATGCATGGAGGTTTCCACAATACCCACCAAGAACTACATCCATCACGAGAAAACAATACAATTACTCCTCCAATGAAGGGAAAGATAGAAACAACATTGCCCCCCATAATGAAGTACCCTCAAAACCGCTTAAGTATGTCTGAAGCCAGAATAGAAGCCAATGACGACAGAAACTATGTCTCCCCTTGGGAAGAAAGAAATCAAATGGTGCATGTGAAAAAAACTCCATATCCGTAATGAAATGAGAAGGAAGACGTCTCACAAACGAAAAATTGGAAGAAAAGTCAAGTGCCTCCATAAGTGTCTCATTAGGACTAGGAAGATCCCCAATCAAAGAAGAAACAATGGATGAAGGAGACTCAAGAACATCCTCCAATACGAAACCTACAAAGAAAAGTCATACCACCTCACGCATGTCCTCCAAATCTGAAGTAGAATGAGAAGCCAAGTCGGATATACCTGAAACGAAACCATCCTGGAACCACAAATCTAAATAACCAATGAAACCTTGTTGTGTTGAACTACTGGAATCCATGTCGATTATCAATGCTGATGTAGCTAGTAATGGGGGAATCATGATCAAATCAACAAACCCATTAAGTGGAACTAAATTACTCATGACACTACATGGAGTCAATGGAACATAAGGATCAACATCATCAATGAAATGATCAAAGGTAAACACCTTGGACTGATAATCAGCCCTACCAACTGCAAAAAGCTCTCCTATGAGACGATGAATGAGTATTGAATATGAACTAAACTAAACTATGTTTCTTACCTAAGTAATTTGATAGACTGGAAGGAGATAGTGGGCAATCTCAAGGATGCAATGAACATTAGCCACCAAACCACACCCAAATCAATATTACCCACTGCAGCAACATGAACAAATTGATTGTTTGCAGTCAAAGTCTATCATAATATGGCTCTGCAAGAGTACCTAGTACCATGAGATTAGGGGAACAAGCAATATAGACTGAAGCTCTTGAACCGATAATCCATCCAACATCCCTAAGTGCACGAGTGATTATCAATGCATGACCCTTTCCTTTGTAACTAGGGGAAGTGTCCTCATGTACCTTCTTGTCATGTTTGGTTGAAGAAGAACTAGATGAAGTGAAATATTGTGCTCCTCGAGTAACTGCTACAAATCATGAATTTCCTTGTAAAGTCCCCTATTAGGACTTCACTTAGTTTGTCCTAGAATTCTTAAATGAGGCCTAGATTAATGACTTAGTTTAGAGCCTACAAACAAGTTCGTTATCAATAGATAAAAAGAAACATATATTTCATAGAGAATTCCGATCATGATTATAATAGATGAGCAAATAGATGTAATTCCACAATGCTATTATTAGAATGCCTAAACACTCCTATACTTATAATACACGAATAGGATTCTCTAAAGATCTTCCCCATTAACCTACCCTCATCATGAAGTACCTTGGGAGATCATACAAGGCGCTTGAGCCTGTCCATCAAGCCCAAGAGTGCAGAATGACACTCACGATTCAGCCTCCCAGTCCCACTCGGATTACCTCCAGTCGAATGGACCTTATGCCACTTGCATTCCTTGCATGTACCCTATTCCCCCCTCCATAATGGGATGGTTAAATGGGTTATGGGTCTTAAAGCAATCTTATCATCATTATGTATGTTTACTACATTGTTAATTCTGCAAATATTGTAGGCAATGGCAAAATCTGCATTTATCAAATGAGGACAATTGACAAGTTATGTAATGCAATATCTTTCATACCAAAATATCATATTATTATATATTCATATATACATCATTGTTTGTTGTTTTTATTCACTGCGTTTGTAGATTGTATTAGGTGTTGATCAATCTTCTTCTGTTGTCTTTGATACTCCTCTCTTCTTCTTGATGTGGCTTTATATCCTTAAGTCTTCCTCAAAAGATGCAATCTTAAGGCGGATGACCTTTGATTGGATTGTTATCGGGTAAATGGGTAGTTAAACGGTTGGTCCGTCCAAGGGAGTTACACAGATGCGACGGTTTGCCTCGCATCCCCTCGGACACTATATGTATGCATTTCTCTCTTCTAGCAAAGGAGGTGCTGATAGGATATGCGGAAATACCTTTGTACATGGTGATCAATCTATGAATATAATGTTGTTATGTTCTCCATACATTCTTTGTTAAGTACTTTACCTTCTGTATGCAAATAATCTTTGTTACCCCACGAGGGTAAACATTTGGCGTCGCTGCCAACCGAATTTGGCAAGCGACAGAATGAATGGTTAAATGGGACTACCATTTGAGGAGAATATCAATGTGAGAACCAATGAGGACGGAATTACATAACTTTTTGAAGGGGAGCATGCTCTGACAATAGACTTCCGCATTCTATTTCAGGCAGCCATTGATACGTTCGTACGAAGGGAAGCCGTACGAGAAGAAGTTGCCAAAGGCACTATGTGGGACACACTGAACATCAGCCCCGCTGTGAATAGGTTGTTGCATCAATTACCCCGTCTGTTGGCGTATGCAACTATTGCCCAGAGGAACCGAAGGGAGGATGTGGAGCGTGAACAACGCCGACAGCAAATCTTGAGGAACTTCGCCAAAAACAATCGCTACAAGGAAGAAGAGCACGATGGCAATCGGCAAAGAACGAACCCATGAGCTTTAAGCCTAGGAGGGGAAATAAAAGGAACATTATAAACCCATAATAACAAGATCACACAGATCACCCATAATAACAAGATCACACAGTTGATCTGTTGTACGAAAACATGAATAAATAAAAAATGTTGTGTTATGTTTTAATATGATGTTTGGATAGAATTGATGCCCAATCTCTTAAATAAAGATAGGAAAAAAAAAAGAACAACTGAATGCCTTGGAGGCTACTAAAGCTCTAATCCTTGCCCAACAAATAGAACGTCGACAACGATTCAGACAACTCGCCGAGGGACAACCTGCCGAAGGGCTAACCGAAGGGGACCACGGAGGTGGTACCGAAGGTAACCACGGGGGAGTCATGGGAGGTGTGACAACCGAAGGAGAACACTACCGTTCGCCAAAGCACCAACGGGTAAGGAGTGGTGAAGAGTTACTCGAGGAAACACGGCAAAGGTTGAATCTGATCAAGGAAACACGGGAAGAGTTTCGGAACCTATCCCTGACACCAAGGACAAAGGGAACGGAAAGCAGGAGTGAAGAAGGACCGAGTGTGACTGGAGGTGCCGACAAGGCACAAGCGCCTGACAGCCAAGACACTATGTTTGACCCTCGGACACCGAACGTAGAAAGACAATCCAGTAGCCGAAACTTGGTAACCGCCACATCACAATACAATACCGGAGACCCAAGTGGACAGACACAACCCCCACCACTGCAACCACAAAGGGCACAACCGGTAGTGATGGCCTCAAATAAACAGAAGTTGCCCAAGTTCGCAGGCCAGGCGAAGGAGGATCTGGTCCACCATTGTCGCCCCTGTGAAACCATATGGACCGCCAATGGAGTCACCGATCAGGATGAGTGGGTTAGATAGTTTCCTGCCACATTAAGGGAAGGAACTATTGACTGGTACTCCGATGTGGATAAAACTGGTTTGACGACATGGGGGGCAGTGAAGAAAGAGATCCAAACGGACTTTAAGTTGCTAGGAGATGACAATGAGATCCTTGCTAAGATCTACAGTACAAAACAAGCAAAGAATGAGTCTATTAGAGCCTATGGGCATCGACTGAAGGAACTAATTGGGAAAATGGAATCTACCCCAGCCGATGAACGAAAGAAGCGATGGTTTGTCAAAGGACTCAAGACTTCCCTCCGAAAGAAAATGAAGATCGTACCCCCAACATCGTACGATAATGCATATAACCGTGCAATGGATCTGGAGAGTGAATGCAAGACCTCCAAGAAAACTAAGCCCTCAGGTGATGAGTCCTCAGAGGAAAGTAGTGAGGACGAATCAAGTAAGAAAGTGCATGCTTTACAAAAAGACCTCCAGAGGATGATGGAGCTTAAGGCAACGAAAGGAGGATCAAGCAAAACCGAGGAGGATGAGGTGTGGTGTACGGACTGCAAGGAAGCCGGACACACGAAAGGTTCTTGCCCGAAGAAATCCTTTTGCGACATATGCCAGATTGCGGGACATTCCACCAAAGAATATCCCTATAACCTAAGGGCCAGGAATCAACAAGTGTTGTTCACGCAGGAGCAACCTTCCACATCTGGAACCGGTGGTCAACAAAATATGAATAATACTGCATCATTCGGCGGCTACAGAAATAACCGACGGGGAGGCAAAGGAAATAACAATAACAACAACCGCCCTCGGATCCAGTATGATGCGAAGGGAAGGCCAATGATAAGATGCAAAAATTGCAACCAGTGGGGACACTTTGCCCATGATTGCCAGGAGGAAACTCCTCCACAGAAACTGTGTAGGTGGTGTGGACCGGGGGACCACGAGGAGGCCAACTACCCGAAGCCTGGTTGTAACTACAATGAATTGGAAAGAAGAGATACGGAGGAAGACATGTTGGCAATTACACGAGCACAAGCAAAGAAGGCCACTTATCTTGACCCTCATACGGAGAAACAAAGGGTACTCGAGGCGAAGGCGAAGATTGAGAGGGAATTGGAAGCCCGAAGGGACCTAAAGGATACCTCTGGCACTTCTCCTCGAGCCACTGCAAAAAAAAACATCCCGAGGCAGATAATGCAATTGGTGATACCGGTGAAAGTCAAGGACCTACTCGGAACGATTCCGCATCTAAAAACAGCCCTATTTAACAGTCAAACCATCCCAACAAGTACATTGGAACGAACGGAGGTTCCTAGCGGTTCCACAGTGGACCCAATGACACTGGCTATAAACAATGGGCAAAACCCTGCAGTAGTCGAGATGGGTATCTTGGGTACCATTCTCACTAACACAATTGTCGATGGTGGATCGGGGGTGAACATTCTACCCGAAGACACTTGGAAGAGTCTCGGAAAACCGACGTTGTGGCCACCGACCTTCAACTTATTAGGGGCTGACCAACATGGCATCAAACCCCTCAAAACCATGATGGCGCAAGTAACCATTGGGACACAGTCGTTTACCTTGGACTTCGTAGTGATTCCTATGAAGCGGAAAGGGTACGACGCCATCCTAGGGAGAGGGTGGCTGGTGGTTGCAAAAGCAAATCACAACTGGAAGAAAAACACTATCATTTGAGAAGGGGGGAGAAAGTTTGTGGTCGACCTCAGAACGCAGATGGTAGGAGAGGAAATGGCATCTTCCTCAGACTCTGAATCCGACAACAGAGTAGACAAAGGGAAAGAGAGTATGGAGCCCAATGACGAAGGGGAACTAGAATTGGAGGATGATACAGACTATATGGATGGCCTATTTCATTGGCAAATGAGTGACTATGAACTATTCCCTCTGTCTTGTAATATGCTGCAGATCGAGGAAGATCCGAACAAGTTCCCTTGGGAATACAAAGACTACAAAGGAGAAGCTCGAATCAAGGAGAGTCCTGCCCATGAGTTCTCCAAGGATGAATTGATCCGATACAAAGAAGCGAAGCTGAAGGAGATTAATCTTGGAGATGAGAAGAACCCAAAAATCATCCTGATGAGGGATTACTGGAACCCAGTATTAAAGACCGCGGCATTCAAAATCTTTACAAAGTACAAGGACATGTTCGCTTGGACTTACAAGGATCTGAAGGGTGTACCCCCGGAGTTATGCGTGCACCAGATTCCTCTGGTTCCCGGAGCCCAACCTATACGAAAGAGGTAGTACAATATGAACAAGAATTATGCTGCAAGGGTGGAGGTTGAAATTGAACGGATGTTGGAAGCGGGTATCATCTTTCGGGTTGACACAAGTGAGTGGGTTTCCCCCATTGTGATATCCTTAAAGAAGGAAGCCAAACGAATCCGCATTTGCGTAGATTTCTAATGCCTCAACGCAATGACAATTAAGGACCCGTTTCCCATTCTGTTCACTGATAGTATATAGGAGGAAGTAGCCGGCCACGAGATCTATTCATTCATGGATGGGTTTTCTGGATATAACCAGATATCCATTGCGGACGAAGACAAATTGAAAACAACCTTTGTAGTGGAGGATGGTGTATATGCATACAATCGAATGCCCTTTGGCCTTTGCAATGCACCGACGACCTTCCAGCGGATTATCTTACATATCTTTGACAAGATGTCGACCAGGAACTTTAAAGCATTCTTGGACGATTAGTCCATATTCAGGGAGCAGGACAAGCATATTGAGGCTTTTGGGGAGTGCATGGAACAGTGTCGGCGAGACTGTTAGGCACTTAACCCAAAGAAGTGTCGGTTTATGGTGCCACAAGGGAAGTTGCTTGGGCACATAGTATGTAGGGAGGGATTAAAAACAGACCCCGACAAGGTACGGGTAATAGTCGAGATGGAGGCTCCTACAGACATGAGTGGCGTCAAATCTTTCTTGGGCCATATCGGATACTACCATCGATTCATCAAGAATTTTCCACGAATTTCATATCCCATGGATAGGCTCACGAGGGAGAGTCGTACGCTTAGAAGGAGCAAGAGGAAGCCTTTGAGGATTTGAACACAAGATTGTTGGGTGCTCCTATTCTTGCATTCCCTAATTGGGACAAAGAATTTCATGTGCACGTGGATGCATCAAATTATGCCATCGGAGCCACCTTGGCTTAGGAAGGAGGGCATGGACTGGATCACCCCATATATTTTGCAAGCAGGTTGTTGTCGAATGCTGAGAAGAATTATAGCACCATAGAAAGGGAGGCCCTTGGAATGGTCTATTCTGTCTAGAAATTCACACTATTTACTGGCAACGCCATTTACCTTTTATGTGGACCACCAGGCTCTTATGTACCTGGTCAACAAGCCTATTATTCAAGGAAGGGTGAGTCGATGGCTCCTCTTACTTCAAGAGTTCACATTCAAGATTGTCGTGTGGCCAGGACGTAGTCACATGATCGCCAACCAATTGTCACGAATCAAGTCTGGCGAGCCACCTGTTGGAATAAATGATGACTTCCCAGACGTGCATCTGTTTCATATTGTCGTACTCCCGAAGTAGTACACAAGCGTAGGGGAGTATTTGTCCACCGCCTGATTCCCTCAGGACATGCCTCCGAGAGAACGAAGGGAGTTGGTCCTCAGGAGCAGGACCTTCCAACTAATCAATGGATCGTTGTACAAAATGGGTCCAGACCAAGTACTCAGGTGATGCGTGATGGAGGAGGAAGTACCAAGTGTGCTAAGGAAAGCCCGCGAAGGACTAGCAGGAGGACACAAGGGTCTCAATACGACAGCAAGGAAGGCGCTCTTAGCCGGCTTATGGTGGCCAACATTGTACAATGATGCTCGAGAATGGGTAGTCGAATGTGATACTTGTCAGCAAGCAAGGAAACCCCTCAAACGGGATTTTATGCCTCTCAATCCTTCCCATGCTCAAGAGTTATTCGAAAGATGGGAGTTGGACTTCGTCGGACCTTTAAAGGCCAGTTGTGCTCGACGATGCTGATATATTGTGGTGGCCACTGAATATTTAACAAAATGGGTGGAAGCATGCGCCTTAACAGATAACCCAACACTAAGCACTGCAAAGTTCATCTACGAACAAATAATAACGAGGTATGGCATCCCAATTCAATTAACGAGCGACAGAGGTGGTTGTTTTGTTAATCATATCATTAAGCTCCTAACCACTGAATTCAAAATTTTCCATACGTTGTCAAGTCCATATTATCCTCGGGCAAATGGCCAGGCCAAGGCAACTAAGAAAATCTTGGTGGGAGTAAATTATAAGTCTTGTGGAGTTGAAGGGGAAGAATGGGAGGAAAAGTTGCCTTCGGCGTTATGGGCCTACCATACCTCATACAAAGTGACCACCAGACAAACACCCTTCCAGCTAATGTACGGACAGGAGGCAGTAGTACCCACCGAATTCATGGTTCCTAGCCTGCGGATAGCCATTGATAACAAACTGGACAACATGGAGAGTCTGAGGGAGAGACTTTATGCCTTGAATAAGCTAGACGAGAAAAGAGCAATGGCACTGTGGGCGACAGACGTAGCGCAGCAACGAAGGAAACTATGGCACGACAAGCACCTCCGTCGGATGAGGTTCACACCGGGTCAGTTGGTCTTGAAGTTTAATGGGCGAAATGAAATTAAACCTGGCAAATTAAAAGTAAAGTGGCTAGGCCCATACAAAATTCAGGAAGTTGCAGCGAATGGGGCGGTGAAGTTATGGACACTTGACGGCAAAGAGATCTCGGACGCCGTCAACGGCTCAAAGCTAAAAGTCTATCACAAGGGGCAAGGAAGCCAGGATCGCCCCAAAAGACAAGTGAGAAAAAAATTGAAAAAAAAAAGAGTATGTACAGTACCGTACGGCCTATTGACGAAATTAAAAAACAACCGAAAGAAAGATCGTACGGTAAATGAAAAGTAAATAAAACTATAAAACACCGTACGACTTCTTTTCTCCAAGGGCCATTGAAACACCGTACGGAAATCGCTGCCATTTCCGTACACACAAATAGTAGAGGAAGAACTATATGTCGTACGATACAACCAGTCAGACTCTTTGTACGGATAAGGGAGCAACAATGACCATACGGAGGATTATTGCAAAGAGAGTCGACGGTACATCGTACGGAAAGGGAGTCAGAAGCACCATTTTTTAGTCGTACGGTCGTACCGCACCATATTTCTACATTTTGAATAGTCGTGCGGCATGATTATTCAATCGCACTGAGCTAAGTGTCAATTTATTCCATACTTGTGGATTAAGTGTCGTACGGCTTGGATGTGGACGACCATACATACATTTCCACCTAGTATAAATCAGTGCACATTGGGCAGCTAGCAGAGGGGTAGCATTACATTTTTTTATTTAAAAGATCGAGAGGAGGACAATACGGGTAGCAAGAGAAAATTAAAGAAGCCCTAACCATTTCTTGCAAACACAAAACGACAAGGAAGCGGACAATTATGCATTCCGCAAGGAAGTGGAAGTGGAAGGTTCAGTTGGAAGAAAAATTGCCCAAGGAAAAGAAAGTGAAGGTTTTGCCCACAAGAGTACAAGTAGCAAGAAAAATGGGGAGAGGCAAAGTTGTCCAGAAGGAGCAAGTCACACATGAAATTGTGGCATTTGAAGGCCTCAACGGGTTAGAATGCCGGAAATAGTGGCACAAAACATCAGAGACAGATGAAGTGAAGTTGTTACAGCGTGCTGGTGTACATTGGGCAATTCAGATGCCCCTATTTCCTGTAAAACATTTCGAGCCTACGCTGCAGACAATGATGAATACATTTGATAGGCACACGAGGAAAAGCACATTTCAATACCGGAAACATGTGGTTACAGTTTCGTTTACCCCAGCCGACTTCAGCCGAGTGTTTAGCATTCCGGGGAAGAATGGACAGGAGATTGAAATCAAAAAGCATTAAACGACAACCGAGCGGAAAGACAAAACAAATTTCTCGCACCCTCACCCAAGCCGAGTTGGATTCAATAGTGCTGGCAACAAAGAGCCGAGGCATCAAGAAGGATTTTGTGGCCGAGGGTCCCTGGCGGTGCATATAGGATGTTATGAAAATCAGACTTACCGAGGCAAGTAGGGCATCCGACATTGCATTACCACAAATTGTACATATGAACGACCTGATGAATGGCGTAGTGTATGACTGGGCAACGATGTTATCCGAAAGGATGTATGAGTTCATGACCTTGCAGCACCGCACGTTCTATATGCCGCACCATGCCATTGGGCTATTCTTCGAGGCTACATTGCGAATTCCCGTAGACGAGTTGGAACTGGTACCTCAGGGAAAACTTGCAGCAGGCGAGCCCCCAGTTTTCTACTGGCAATACTTGGACACAGGCGGAACCACAGTCGAACAAAAGAGGCCAAGGCAAGTTGTGGAATCTGATCTTGGGGATGCAGATAGTGGCCAAGAGACCGCCACAGAGCCCTCTGGCAGTGACTCGGAAGACAAGGGCAGTGATTCAGCAACGGAGAAGACAGTGGTCCGATTTGTTGCGCCTCTCTTATAGCCGACAAATCTAACTCCCAAACAAACACGCGTGGTTGCACCTCCAAAAGTACCTAAGGCCACACAGAGCAAGACCCCAGGGGTGGAAGTTAGACCTTTGGCTGTATCTGCAGTGAAGGTTGTACCCGTAGTGGAGGTAGTTGCAGAATCTGAGGTAGCCGAAGGCATGGCCTTGGATGCAAAACAGCAACACCATATTGCACCGAGTCAGGTTCGGTTAGAGGTAGTTGGAGTTGACGTCGTAGTCACTGTGGACAGCGATCTTCTGGAGGATCCATCACCTCCAGCAGGTCCCTCCAAGAAAACTATGAGTTCTTGGCTGTAGAAGAAGTTTGCCAAGACAATCACAGAGCTGACAGGGGTGCCAATCCTATCTCCCCGACGGGAGGAGCCTCAAGAGGCAAAGGATTTGGAGGTTGAGGTGGCGGACTTGGAGATCGTCAACCCACAGGGTGGGGATACCACTAGAGGCCTGGAGCATGTGCCTATGGAGGAGGGCAATGCAAGCGAGCTGGGTAAGACAGTGCATGATGCCAACGAGATCCTGGCAGAGGAAACGGTGGTGCACTTGGCCGATACAAGGATGCAGCCAAAAGAAGATGACGTTGAGGCATCATTAGTTGACTTGGTAGCACGAGGGCGTCAGATGGTAGCTATAGCAGAGGCTTGAGCCCTGAAGGAAGTGACTTTAGAATTGCGACGTCTTTTGACTTTTGTGCAGCAGGAGTGCCTGGCTACTCTTGCAGCGTGTTTTGAGCAAGGGTTGTGGCCTGCTCAAGAGACACCCGATATGGTGACGGCATGGTCTCTTCCTACGCCAGTGACAGAGAGTGAAGTACAGGTCCTCATTCGCCAGATAGAGCAAGCCTTCCCTGAAAGATATTATGTGTTGAGACACTCAAAGTATGTCTCGGCTAGCCGAGATGGCTAGCCGAGAGAGCTCGGGAGGAGCTAGCCACCAGATTGACAGTAGTGGAGCGAGACTTAGCTCAGCGGACACAAGCGTTGGAAGCAGAGAAGGCATCACGAATGGCCTTGGAAGATAAACTAGCAAAGGAGACAGAGACATTTGAGCAGAGGTTAGCAGTAGCCACCTCCGAGAGACAGAATGTGGAGACTAGTTTAGTCCACACCCAAAAGGAGGTCGAGGAGCAGCAAGACCTTCAGGAGGCTACAATTATCGTAAAATCCGCACTCGAACTTCAGACGGTCACGAAACAAAAGTTGGCGGCAAGGACGGCACAGGTGTATGAGTTGCGTTCTCAGTTGGGATCTTCTTTAGTGCAGCTGGCCTCTTCTACTGCGGGTCACCCAGCCTCTTCAAGGACGCTTCCTAAACCCCCTGCTTCTACTTCTTAGTCGTGCATTTTGTATTTCATATCATTCCCTTAGTATTGGTACCAACCTGGACATTTTGTATGTTGTCGTCTGGAGACAACTTTCCTTTTGGGGGGGATGATGTTGTCGGGTAAATGGGTAGTTAAACGGTTGGTCCGTCCGAGGGAGTTACACGGATGCAACGGTTCGCCTCGCATCCCCTCGGACACTATATGTATGCATTTCTCTCTTCCAACAAAGGAGGTGTTGATAGGATATGCGGAAATACCTTTGTACATGGTGATCAATCTATGAATATAATGTTGTTATGTTCTTCATACATTCTTTGTTAAGTATTTTACCTTCTGTGTGCAAATTATCTTTGTTACCCCACGAGGGTAAACATGGATCTCTTCATTGTGTCCCATCGTTAATTCTAACTAATCGCACCTGTGATAGATAGTACCTTTCCAATCTGGATCGCTGCATGATTATATTATTAATTATTGTTGATTGCACCGCTAAACAAAAGCACATTAATTATTGTTCTTATTGAATTATAATCAATGTCTTTTATTTATGGTAGCTGATCATTCATGGGCATGATTGCTGATTGAGTGTTAGGTAAGATTTATCTTATTTGTTGTTCTCCTTTGTAGACGGGGTCATGACATTCTTTCTTGTAGCAAGTTTGTTCACTATGGCCATCTTTTCTTACAAAAGCTACACTTTGGTCTCTCCTTCTTAGGATTAGACTCTTTTGAAGAGGTAGTTTGAGTATTGGAAGGCTCGTTGGATTCAGGCTTGGGCTTATTCTTTTTCTTCCCTTTCTCTTTGGATATAGTGGCAACCAATGCATGAGACTTAGTGACATCATTTTGACAGAGTTTCAACTATTCCCTTGTCAACCTTTCACAAAATGTTTCAAAAGATGGCATAACAAATTGCTTACCCAACTCATCCATAGTGGAATAGAAGGGAGTGGCAAAATATGAAAAAACAACCGTCAATTTTGATAAATCAAAAATACACATTCCTTGTCAATCTTCTATTTTCCACACCTTGGCTAATTGAGAATGCAAAGACTTAAACTTGACCAAACGTCCTCAATAAAAGGATAAGTATTAATAGAAAGAGATGCTATCTCTACCTCTAATTGCATAGCTCGAATATCACTAATAGAACCAAATAGATCGTTAAACTTGTTCCATACCTCACGTGGTGTAGAGCATTCTTCAATATGGAAAAACAAAGAATCTGAGATGTGCATAGCAATCAAACCCATCAACTTGTCACACTTGTTTCAATGTGTGAATGTCTCGTATTCCTTGGTGAAATTAGGTTCTTGCCCATTCAATGTAGACCATAACCCTTTTGACCAAAGTAAACATTACATCTTCACCTTCCATGTGTGACAACTATGAGGAGTGAGAATTTCGAACCCTGATTTAGCCATGTGAGCGACAACAAATTCGAGCAAAAATAGCCAAAAATTTGAAGGAAATTTCACTTAAACTCTGTGGATTTATTAAAAATTGGCCTACAGGGCTCAAAAAGAAGCATCCTGATTTAGTGCAAAATAATAATTTTGTGACCCACTTTTTGGCTAAGGAGCGATAGAATATGCTGGCGGACCAGCCTCACCAACCAAGAAGCGATAGTCGATGCTGACAGGCCAACCTCACCAACCAATATCCAAGTTACCACAATCCTTGTGTACTCAATACACACGTGCACGCCACACAATTTTGAGCAAGCAATGTCTTTGAAAGACACTATGTCAAATGAAGCCGCCAATTATAAAGAGCCTCAAATCACATGTTGTAGGCAATGTGGCATAATAACCTAAAGTCAAACACCAACTATCATAGGTTGCAGGCCCACCCTTCTTATTTCTTGCACACCGAAAACCCTAAACATCAAATTATTTTTGCAAAGACTTTAGAAACTAAAGTCCAGACCAATGAGAAGAGAAGGTGCATTTTTAAGCAGCAACTATAGACTTCACGGCATCAATGGAAATTCATTTGCAACCAGTTCACACTGTTCTCCAACTTAATAAGCAGCTATCTCTAGAGGAAATCAGGCAAAAAGGCAATAGTATTGCTACAAAGAATTGCTGCCAACAATAGTGTTATCGCTGCCAAATGTTTGAAATCAGCCTACAAAAGAAGTCACCCAAAGCTCACGTCTTATTGCTTCAAAAACCGCTGTCAAAGACAATAACATCACTGCCAAGTGGAGATCACTGTTTGCTCAAACTGAACTGCTTCCAAAAGCAAGGGTATCGCTGCCCCAAACTGGAAATGTGTCCCAAAAGAAACGATATCCAGTATCAGACTTGACAAAGAATGTACGCAGCAAATGCACAAAATAGATATCAAATTAAATTTACCTTAATTTGCAGGAAACGCTGTAACAAAGGAGGAGTATCGCTGCCAATCAACAAACAGTACCATCGCTGTCCAGAAATAGTATCGCTCCAGACAGGAAACAATAGCATCAATGCCTCTTGTATCAATGAATATCACCACCAATTTGAAATTGCAGTCAAGGAAATGTTTTCAAATATATCGGCACAATATAAAGGCAATTCAAGAAAAATTAAAAAAAAAATCAAATGCCGGCAACTGAAGTGTGCACACGGGTTGATGCGCACAGCAGATAGAGAGGACACAGATTAATGCCCCTTCAATAAATCTCTTCTTCAGCAATTCAATCCTCAATACGGGCTGAAAACTCCTTGGTTCCGTCTGATACCATGTTCGGATAAACCAGGAGCCATCTTGAAGCTGCAAACTTCAGGGATCAAACTGAGAGAAGAACAACCACCAGAGAATGCTCAAGCGAGATTTTGCAGAGAGAGATTGAAAATGATGATTCAATTGATAAATGAATTGATATATTTCAATGCACATGAATCTTGCTTATAAAGGCAAGAGTAGTAGCAGGAAACTAGTACTACCCAAACGAGAAAAAGCAAAAAACTACCTAATTATTAAATATTATTTGCCTAAGTAAGCTTAAGTAAGAGTAAATAAGTGAAATTCCTATTAACTCCAAAATTTGGTATTTGCTATTGCATAGCTTTTTTCTTGCAAACATCTGCTCTACATTTGCTTGCCAAATTGAATAACTTACTATCTACCTCTTCACCTAGTAGTGAGCATGCCATACCTTCGATTTTTCCTATTGGGCATCTTACTCTATGCTATTTGCCTTGCAACCATATTGCTATACCATTATTTTCTATAACAGTTTCATTTCATCATTTACATGTTATAAATTTGTTTCTTCAAGGATCTTCGTTATTTATAATGTGCCTTTTACAATTTACTTAAGTTGGAGAATGTTTGGCTCACTTTTCTGCCTAGGGCAGGAATTCAGACTTTCTCATGTTACCATACCTTTCTTTCATTCTCTACTTCCTCACTTTCCCACTTCTTTGTCTTTTGTGAGTTTTCAGGACTTTTCTTATCTCAACATCCTTTCCCTCAATTTTCCATTCCTTGAACCCAGCTTTGTTGTACCTATCAAGATATTGAACTTTCCCATGCCAGCATCTCTTTTCCTTCATTTCCCTCAAGTCCCCAATTCCCCGCGTTTCAAACCTTTAGACTTTCTTTTGCTAACATGTCTTGCCTTTGTCCCCGACAACCTTACTCCCTTCTATTTCATAGGCTTCTAGAATTTTGTTTCCCTCACTGCACTTGATCTGAAGAAATTGGTACCTTTGATCCTCGTGTCATTGAATATCCTTGAGTCCTAATCTCCACTATGGTACTTTTCCTTACTGACATACTTGTTAGCAGGGAAAAGAGTGGAGTACAAACATAGTGCAGAAAAAACTACCGCAAACCACCACAAGACGGTTGCGAAGCTCCTAGCCAATAAGTCACCTGTTAGGATTAACGAAACACAAATAACAAGTTACATGTAGAAATTTAACCAATATCATAAAATAATAAACCAAAATAGAAGAGAACACAAGACACAAAGATTTAACGTGGTTCACCCAAACCCTGGGCTACGTCCACCAACAGCGAGTCCAATCTTATTATTATCCAATGATTACAACCTGATTACAATCCGCAATCCCTTACAGCTCAATACCGTCGTAAGAAGCTACTCAAACAATACATTATATCATACCCTAACCCTAAGCCAATTTATACAATCTTTATGTCGCTTTAGGGCTAGAACATGTCGGTCTAGAAAAGTGTACAAGACTTACCTGATCACTCACCACAAGACAACAATCTCCCACTTGGGGACTGATCAGGCTCCACATAAAACAACAATCTCCCACTTGGAGACTGATCTTGTAGCTAAACCGCTACCCCATGAAGCTCCCACTGGATCCAACCACTTGGACTTTGTTGTTCCTTTATTATGTTCAATCTAGAAGACCAACCAAAGCTGAACAAGAATTCAGCTTCTCCCTTGTCACTACCTTTGTAAACATATCTGCTGGATTATCATCTGTATGGATCTTTTCTAGCTTTAACTGTCCATCATCCAAAACTGACCGAATGAAATGGTACCACAACTGTATGTGTTTTGCCTTTGAGTGCAAGGCAGAATTCTTCGCAAGATGAATAGCACTTTGGCTGTCTGTATACAGAGAATTATCCGGCTGTGGATGTCCCAATTCTTCCATGAAGAATTGAAGCCATATCATTTCCTTGGCCGCCTCTGTAGCAGAAACATTCTCTGCCTCTGTAGTGGATAAAGCATTCACCTTTTGTAACCAAGAAATCCAACTCACTGTTGTCCCACCAACAGTAAATACATAGCCTGTAGTACTCTGCCTGCTATCTAGATCTCCTGCCAAATCTGAGTCAACATATCCTTGTACAGTAGTAGTAGAGCAGTGTAAACACTTGTTAGTTGCCAATAGGATCTACCTGGTCACGGTAGTACAAAACTAGAACATGCATGGAACAGAGATGGAACATAAAAGAAACACTATATAACCAGCAACC
Source organism: Thuja plicata (assembly GCA_018584345.1). Taxonomy (NCBI): domain Eukaryota; kingdom Viridiplantae; phylum Streptophyta; class Pinopsida; order Cupressales; family Cupressaceae; genus Thuja; species Thuja plicata. Next base: position 952,422 of record MU223622.1, read on the forward strand.
ATCTTACAATCAGTAAGTACACAACATAGATAGGTCTAATTATTTTACTGCAGTTTGTTCTATTTCCACACC